>PVJI01000749.1:0-228733 GCA_004026765.1 Micronycteris hirsuta
CCTCCCGGCTTTTCTGATGGGGTGCAAGGTGCAGCAGGTAGCCCATGTTTACTACTCTCCCTTACATAAAGCCAGCTGCTTCATTGGATGGCTCTGACCTTGCAGGAGGACAACAGTAACCGTGTTTTGTGCATGTGTATTTGTGTGTCTGTGGTTTAAGCAGCTGGCCCCCCATGAGGCCCAGGAACAGCAGGAGCTGCGGGCTTGCCTGCGCTGGCGTCGCCTGCAGGACGAGTTGCGGAACTCCCCAGAGGAGATGCAGGTGTTGAGGTAAAGCACCGTGTGATCCGTCTGCCTTCTCTCCTCTCCCTCCTGTTCCTCCTTCCCTTCAGTACACATTTAGGCCATGTATTCGATCTGCTGTGTCCTTTTAAAATTAGATTGGACTAAGTTACTCATCCTCCCAAAGATGTGGTTGTTATGTTTTAAATCTTTCAGGGTGTAGGCTTGGATTTGCCTTCTGACATTTTTCTGGTGTCTCTATTCAGGAAAAAACTATCACAAGGCCATTTCAGGGACCAAATTCTTTGTTTGAAGTTCTAATAGTCACTTCATGTGGTGGCTGGGGACTTGGAGAAGGGTGGGTTTAGTAGCCTGACAGTAACCCTTTAAAGTCAAAAGGGAAAAAAAACCCTTTAGGAAATATTGATTCCCAAGTGTTTAGTAGTAACAGATGTTTGTGTCAATGGGGCCTTTTGTTCCGGATCCATCCCAGCAGGAGGCCACTCCTGTGGGAGGATTCTACGCCCAGCTCCACAGTTTTGTTTTCAGAGTGTCTTACAGCACCTGTAGGATTACTTCTTGCCTTTTTTCCATTTTTGTCCCTCTCTGCTTTGTTCCTTGTCTTCACTTCTCTGAATAGTTGTTTATCTGAAACCTCCAGCTTAGACCTCAGACTGTGGTTGCTATGGCAATGGAAGCTTTCATCCTGCCCCCTCTAGACTAGAGCCAAATGTTTAGAGTCCACAGTCAGACAAGTGGGAAGGTGGCCATCCAGGAATCACTCCCACTTTAGATGGCAGCCCCCAAGGCCAGGCCACTTCCTGGGCAGAAACCTGCCTGACAGGGCTCAGGCTCCCTGTTGTCACTGTTTTTAAATAAACCCACCACTCCATAGTGACTGCCCATGGAGGCCCAAGCCTGAGGGAACTGCTGTGCCTGGTGTGACCCTGGAGGGTGGTGCTTTCATGTAGCAAGGCAGCTCTTCCTACAGGGAAGTCCCTGCTCACATGCTAACGGCTGCCATCAGAGCTGACTCATCCATTGTTCAGGAGAGCCAGCCAGGAGCCCCGCAGTCCCCACCCAGCACTGCTATTCTCGCATCTGTTCACTTGGCTAGTGGGACAACTACACCCACGTGGACAGGGCCATGTTCTCATAAAGCTTTCAGTTAGCAGGGACACTGTCATATGCATAGTAGTTACAGGTGGTAAGAAGTAGGGAGAAGGGAACACAGTGATTTACAGTGAGGAGTTGGGTAATGCCTCTGGGAGATGCAGGAAGGCCCTAAAGTAGGAAAGGGCTTGGCATGCTGGTGCAGAGAGGAAGGCAGTGTGGCTGGAAGGGCAGGGAAATCAGGCAGGAGCCAGGTCCGAGAGCCTTACTCCCAGTGCTGTGGAAGCCATGCCAGGGCCTTCAGCAGGGAAGGCTCATGCTCTCTCATGTGGCTTTATCGTGCTGCTCGGGCTGCTGTGTTGGGTGGATGCAGGCAGCACACAGAGAGCAATGAGCAGGGTTAGAACACTACAGTCGTCTGTAGTAGAGTTCCTGGTGGCAGTGACAGACACAAGAAGCAGACCTGTTTGGGACATGTTTTGGCAGTGAGACTAGCAGGCCTTCTGTCAATCAAATGTGGAAAAGAGGAAAATGAGAGTGCCCAGAACGATTTCTCGGCCTCTGACTTGAGCAGCTGGGTGAGATAGCACAGACTGTGAGAGGAGTACACTGGGAGGGGAAAACAAAGTTTCCAGTTTTGCATGCATTCTGTTCGAGATGCCCAAATAGCTGTTCGATATTGAGAACTCAGTTGGGTCCACAAGTCAGGAGATCAATGGAGAGATTGGAACATGTGACCTATAAATACTTTAAAATCTGAGCTCATTGAAATCACCAGGGAGAGAAGAAAGTGAGAGAAGTGCTTGGGAGGAAGATGAGCAGCCAGCAGAGGAGCTGGGGAAATTAATGTAGAGAAAACCCAGACACCAGAAGCCAGGACAAAAAGTGAAGAAGGTGGGAGTGGGGTGTTGGATGCTACTGAGGGGTATGTATAAATGGAGGGGGAGAAGTGACTTTTGGGTTAGACCACATAAAGATGATGTGATCTTGACAGGCATGCATTTATTTGTGAGTGGTGGACAAGGTAGCCAGATCGAAGCTGGTGCAAGAATGAATAGTTGGTCAGAGAGCGGAGACAGTGAGTACGGACTTCGTGAGGGAAGTCGTGCTCAGAGGGGAAGCAGAGGAGAGTGGGAGGTTTGTCTTAGGGCGGCTGATGCAGGCTCGTGTGCAGGCTGTGTGACTGTGCCAGTCCTGTCACTCTCGTGACTCAGTTTTTTCTTTCTTCAAAGCTTATTATGGTATTTGTTTTTGTCTTAGGATTCAGAAATTATATTTGCCTAAATTTAGGCTAACCGTGAAATGACTGAATTTGAAAGACCTGTTGCACGTCATTACGGAAAATATTGTTATCAGATGCGCTTACAATGAAAAGGAAATGTTTCTGAACCCACCCTGAATTATGTGGTCTAGGGTTAGTTTACTCCCATCTCCTAGAATTCTCCCTGACATGGACACAGAGAAACTAGAAATTGCTGAAACTGAAGGGGAGAGCCAGAGTTGTAAAAATTTGTTCTCAGACTTTGTTTTGTCTTAATACGCAAATAAGATCTGGTAAAGAAGTCTCTTAAAATAATATAGTAATTAAAGATGCTGTCTTTTTTTTTTTTTTTTTCTTTTAAGATATCCATGATTTTGAAGTGATGGACCAAGAACAATTTAGAAGTCTTGGTCTGTATCTTGATACATTCCTCCAGGGTGCCAGCGGCTGTGGAAACTTCCTTTACCCATCTTCACAGCAGCTTTCAGCCTGAGTGACCACTGCCTCCCAAAAACACTTTCTTCTCCTGGCTTCTGTGTGTCACGCTCTCCTTGATCTCCTTCTGCCTCGTTGGCCAGGCCTTCCCTGCCTCTTCTGCTGGCATTTCACATTTTCGCGAAGATGAGTCAAGGCTCAGAAGGCCTGAATGCGTGTCCAGCGTCACACACTGATAAAGAGCAGGACGGGGGTTGAAGCTATCCTCTTTCCCTAACCCATGTCGCTGCTTCAAGGCACTTGTCTCACATTGTGTTGTATTAAAATAAGGAGGGACATGAAGGTTGGAGTAAAAGAAAGTGTCCTTGGACCTAGTATCTTTGTCTTTTTATACATGAAAGCATGCATCTGAATTTTTCAGTAGATACTGGGAGAAAAGAAAACAGCATTGTGTTGTTGATTATAGATACTGGAGAATTAACAAAATGAGAAGAGAAAAAGTAATTGGTCTCTTTTGATCTGACCTGACAATTTTAGCAATTTATAGGAACTCTTCCATTTGTGCCTTCCATACACATCCAGTGTTAAATCATGGCTCACATTTAATGTGTCTTCGATTGACATGTTATAAGTCTCCTTTGGTTTCGATAGTTTTTTATGTTCTCCGAGCCTTCTCAGCCTTCCTTGGCTGGGGAGCCTGCAAATGTGGCTGCAGGCTGCTGAGGCACAGCCATTTGCTCAGAGATTCAAAATGCTAGGGGGTCACATTACTGACTCTGTGCCTTTTCTCATTTGTTAATTATTAAAAGCGTCTTTCCTGTAGGCAAGACCCCCGGTAGCTCTCTCCAGATTCTCCCTCACCTCTCCATCAGCCCTGGCAGAACTGTGCTCCAGGCGAACCTGATCTCATTGTTGTCCTCTACACTGCCTGGCTGCCACCTCTTCACTTTCTCCTGTTGTCCCCTCATCGTCCCCACCCCCAGCCAAAAAACTCCACTCTTGGCTAGTGCAGAGTCCTGACTCCTGCCAAGGAAGATGCAGGGAGCTTCTAAAAGGCTCCGTGCTTTTTGTCTCTAGGGCACAACTAGATTCCGGCATCTTCTCTTTAAGTGCTTTTAGTTAGATGCTCTGACAGGCTCGTGGGAGGGAAGAGCTCTAGCGGCAAGGTCAAAAGACATCTGTTGGTTTTTACTGTGATTTATTATCAAGCCCCCTTTTCTACATTTATTGTTAGAGTCAAGCTTGTGCTGAGAAAAACATAAAAATATTTCATGTTGAGGGGGTTCTGACGAGCCCAAATTCTGATGTAGCTCTTTCTCCTAGCTGCTGCCTCCACAGTCCATACCTTCTCCTACCCTGTTCATGAGTGTCTCGCGCCTGGTCACAAAGACATCCCATAATAACAGGGAAAACCCTAAGTAAGTAACTCTGTGGCCAAAATGAAATGTGTATGCCCTGAGTTCTGTAGTTTGCAATGCCTAAGCTCTCTGTATATGCCATTTAAAACAGTAAGACTTTTTAAATTAAAAGTTCATGTGAAAACCTTCTCTAATATGCATGAAGTTTTCATCTCTAAAGTTTTTCTCAAAATTTTTATTTCTAATCCTTGAAGAACATAGCAATCTTTTCCCACCCACATGTGGGAACACATCCATTAGTAGCTCCACGGATCTGCCTCAGGGAAAAGCTCACTCCTTCAAAAGTCCCGTGTTGCTGTCACAGGCTCATCTGTAGCGCAGAGGCTCGGTGTTCTTCAGGCACCTCCAACCAGGGCCGGAGTGCTCCCCAGCATCCTTACCTCAGTCTCCACTGGCCCCACAGGCTGTGAATGTAATTCCAGGCTTTCCCTTCTCTCCTTTTTTTCTTTTGCCTCCTTCCCCACAGGGAAACCAGGGCCATCAGCCTGTTCTCCCTTTGATTCTATAAATGCATCAACATCAACATCTACCCTAACCTCTCAGACGCTTGAGTGCCAACCTGCTGTCAGTCTTTATACAGTTGCAGATACATTTCTAATTCTAGAGGTGAAACTAGAATATACATGAGATGAGAAGGGAAGAATGATGCCCTCATCACTTCAGATCAAGGACTGGGATCACGAGTCAAGGAAACTGTTTTTTCCTAAGGTCATTGTGCCCTATGATCCCCAGATTCTATCAAACATATTGCAGTTCCTGTTTTATTGGATGACTCTGCTTTTTGGGGTACCATTGATAGCTCTTGCTTTCTGGGAATTTCTGCCAGTTGGCATTCATGCAACCCCTCCCTGGTTCTCCTTGTACCCTCTGCTACCCTTCCTCCATCTCTGTTGCTGTCTGCTGTTTGTCTCCCTGCCTTTCCAGAGCTGGTGTCCCCAGGAGGCTCCCTTCTTGGTTGTATATCCTCCTGGAGTGGTCTTACTTGCGTGGGGTTGCCCAGAAGCAGAGATTATTTGGAAGTATCCCCAGGAGAGGAAAACACAGGGGGAAGTGGAGATGAGAAGAAGGGAAGGAAGCCATGCTGGGTACCATGATATCAAGTCAGGTACCATGGGATTGCTCTGGAGGCACTGTGGGTCAGACCCAGCACTTCCCTATTCAGGGAAGGGCCCAGATTGCATTGTCATTACCTGGAGAGATGTACATTCTCAGGTCCTTCTGGATCTATTGTTCACGGGCATAACAGGTCAGGGAACCTAAAGGCCGCATCTGACAAAGGGTCACAGAGAACACACCAAGAGCTGATGTGCACAAAGGTGATAAAAGTCCTGCGGGATGTGAGCGGGGCATGGGCACTGCTGGCCACACCTCCTGTCTATGCAGGAGGCTCCCAAGTTGCCAGGCCAGGCCAGCCCAGCCCAGCCCAGCCCAGCTAGCTCTTAAAAATCAGATGTGAATGCTTAACTGACCATTTGGCATAATCTCTTCCTGGCTGCCCTATAGGCATCTCACACTGGTAATCCCCTCGTCTCACCCCATCTGCTCACCTCCTCTAGGGTCAAACTCATAGGTGGAAGCCTGGGAGTCATCCAGCTCCCTCCTCCCCTGACCTCTCTTCCCTTCCTCTCCCTTCCCGTTCCCTTAGAGGGCTTAAGCCATCACTATGAACTCACCTTATAAGTATTGGTTTGGCCAAAAAGTTCATGGGGTTTTTTTCCTGTAAAATAAAGGACATATTCTTCATTTTCACCAATAACTTTATTGATTTGGATAATTTGAGTTATGTCAGCTTTCTTTCACAAGGTATAAAACTGATTGTTCTCAATTAATGTCTCCATTTGGTCACTATCAACTTCAGCTGGTCTACCTGACCATGAAGCATCATCCAGCAAGAAATTTCCAGCACAAAACTTTGCAAACCACTTTTGACACATTCGATCAGTCACAGCACCTTCTCCATACACTGCACAAATTTTTTTTTGTATTTTAGTTGCGTTTTTACCTTTTTTGAAATAGTAAAGGATAACGTGCTGAAAGTGTTGCTTGTTTTCTTCCATCTTCAATATTAAAATGGCTACACAAAAAAATTCACCAGTTTTGATGTTTTTTAAAATGCACCCTGATATGACAGCTGTTACAATACAGCCTAACAAAATTGTTTCAAATGAAGTTAAAGACAACTAAGCACTACTAGAGCCATGTTATAGAAAAAATGGGAAAAACCAAGTGAACTTTTTGGCCAACCCAGTATTTCTCAATTCCCCACACCTAACACTACTATCTCTCTGTCTATAACTTAATGGCTTGCATGTACCAACCCAGCAGCCTGCAGATGGTCTTCCACACTGCCTTTAATCCTGTCCTGTCAAATCATCTTCCACACTTCCTCTGGGGAGCTCTACCTAAAACACCTATGATTCTGCCACCTCCTTGCTTAAAACCCTCCAAAAGTTTCATCTCCAGGAAAAACTTCACGTTTCTTAATTCAGCAGTCAAGGCTCCACACATCATCACTCCTACCTGTTTTTTCAGCCTCTTCTCATGCCACTCTTTGCTTCTCCCTCCAGCCATCCCAAATAGTTCATAAACCCTTACTGTATTAGGTTGTCAGGGCTGCCAAACAAAATACCACAGACTGGTATGTGATTGAAACAACAGACATTTATTGTCTTACAGTTCTGGAGGCTGGAAGTCCAAGATTAACGTGTCAGCAGGTTTGGTTTCCTTTGCAGGCTTACTCCTGCACTTGCAGGTGGCCCTCCCCTTGCTGTGTCCTCCCGTGGTCGTTTCTCTGTGTGTGACACTCCTCTTGTCTCTTTGGGTGTGCTGATCTCCTCTTACATAAGGACCCCGCCAGATGGGATTTAGACCCAACCTACTGGCTTTGTTTTCACTTAATTACCTCTTTAAAGGCCCTGTCTGCAAGTGCAGTCACATTCTGAGGTATTGGGGGTTAGGACTGCAACATAAAAATTTGGGAGAAATATAATTTGGCCCATAACACCTACTATTGGCCTGTCCTTTCTTACCTCCTTGCCTTTTCTCATGTTGCCTTTATTTAGAATATTCCTCCCCTGTTGCAGGACTTCAAATTTTTATGACTCAGCACAGATATCACTGCCTGCCAAAAACCTCAAGCCCTACCCTGAAAAGACAAGCTGGTGACCCTCCTCTGTACCCGCTAAATACTCTGGTTGGATCTCCATCCTGATAGTACTACTTTATTGGATAATTATCTTTAGAATGAAACATTATTGAATTGCCAATATTCAACCATTTTTAACCTACAGAAACAGCAATTTTATATGGTCTGACCTAATACATCTCTCTTCTGACTCATCAGCCTTTTGAACCTAGGGACAATGTCTTCTTCACCTCTGTACACCACAGTGCTTGGCACTGAGTGCATACTTGGTGAATGTTGAAGAAATGAATGTTGTATACAATATGATTGCTGTCCCTAAGATTATTTATATATTATTTGGAGACTTGAAATATTGGCCACAAGACATAGATAGACAAATCCTAGGCTCCATCCTCAGAGTTCTAAGAACTGGGAGTTTAACATTGGTAGGCTTGTTAGAAAAGGCCATTGGGAAGATATGAGGCTTGAGCTGGGATGGTAAGAAGGGACAGCCATGAGGCTGGTAAAGAGGTGGAGGAAAGGGAACTCAGTGAGCAAAGCGTGGCAGGTGTAAGCAGTGAACTGATGGTGGGGATGGGCGTTAAATTAGAATGGGTTTACTGGAGAGGATAGGCCTTAGGAACCTGTGAGACTGAAGGTGGACCAGGGAAGGACAGGCTAAGTAATGGAGTTCCATGGATGCTGAATTCAGAGTTTGCATGTGACCATCCAGGCAGTGGGAGCTATTGTCAGTTCCAAGAATGATACACAAATAGAGACCCAGATTTTAGGATGACACATGGTCAGAGATACAGGGTCTAGAGACTGGATGGAATAGGTGGCTGTTTCAGGAACCCAGACCTGAATTAGAAGAGTTTGATATCCTCTTCTTGGTTGGCCTAAGGCTCTGACTGAGTCCCACATTTGGGCTACTCAAAACTGATTGAAATGTCAGTACTTCTTCAAAGAAGGCTTCTAATAATGTGGTGTAAAGCTATCCCTGACTGAAGAGGAGGACTGATCCACTAAAGGAACTGGGTGAATATGTAGTTTTGTGAAATTTGTTATGACTTTGAACAGAGTGAAATGCAGCAATCCCATTTCTTCTTGACCCAGGCCTGGTCGATCCTGCCTCATTTTAAAGAGACATCATCTGAGGATGCAGGCCTACACTCTCTCCAGAGTTCGTCAGTCTTCAGTCTCAACCCAGGAGAGTAGTGTGGGCTTTACAAGAGTAAGCCTACGAGCCCACAGCCTGGATTTGACTGGATTCAATTCTGACTCCACTACAAGCTAAGTGACCTTGAGAGAGTTATACAACCACAGTGAGCTTTAGTCTTCTCTCTACGTAAAATAACACAACAGTTTTTACCTTATAGAGGAGTGTGAGGAATCCATGTGATGAAGATGTACAAATCATTAAAAACACTTATATTAGGTCAAATCACAGGAAATTGCCATTTGTACATTTGTACAAATTGGTACATTTAAAATGGCTGAATATTGTCAGTTCCCTATTGTTCTACCTATAGTAAATACTGAGCAAGTCTTAGATACTGATCCTCTGGCACCTGGTAAATATTTGCCCAAGAAGTGCCAGAGGACACAAGGACATAGCCCCGCAGTCAGCCCCACTGTCTTCCCAGCTTATTCTGGTTTCCTCATCCTGCCTTGCTCCCCCCACTACCTTCCCCAAGGCTCTTAGCTGGCTGGTCCTGTCTTTTATTGCTGCCACCCTGTCTTGGAGACCATAAAGGGCACCCTATTCTTGTCTCTTCACCAGCCAGAGCCTGGAAACATCTACCTTTCCTCCCAACAAACTTACAATTGGCAGGAGCGTTTAAAAAGTTAGTTTTCCTAGGAATTAAAAGGACTTTTTTTTTAAGGTACAAGAGACTTCCAGCCAAGATGGAGGCATAGGTAGACACACTGTGTCTCCTCATACAACCAAAAGATGGACAACAACAAATTTAAAAACAAAAAACAACCAGAACTGACAGATGATTGAACTGTCTGGAATTCTGACAACCAAGGAGTTAAGAGGAAACATTCATCCAGACCAGTAGGAAGGGTGGAGATGGGCAGTCAGGTGGAGAGGACTCACAGCAAGGAGGCTGCTGGTGGACTGGGCAGTCCAACATTTGACTTCAGATAAACTTGGAGGAACGACTAGGGGTGAGACAGACTGTGCAACCTAGGGTTCCACTGCAGGAAAATAAGCCCCAAAACCTCTGACTAAAAAAACCTGTGGGGGTTGAGGTGACGGGGAAAACTTCCAGCCTCATAGGAGAGTTCACTGGAAAGAATCACAGGGTCCTAGAACCTACACAAATCTACCCACCCAGGAATCAGCACCAGAAGGGCCCAATTTGCTCATGGGTAGCGGCAGAAGTGACTGAAAGCTGGCAAAGAGCTGAAGAAGTGGCTTTGTTTCCTCAGTAATATGGGTTGCCCCAGCCTGGTGAACACCTAAGGCTCTGCGCCTTACTATGTAACAGGCGTGCTGAGACAAAAAAACAAAACAAACAAAAAAATGGCCCAAATGAAAGAACAGATGAAAGCTCCAGAAAAATCACAACTAAGCAACAAAGAGATAGCTAACTTATCAGATGCACAGCTCAAAACACTGGTAATTAGGATGCTTACACAATTGGTTGAGTATGGTCACAAAATAGAGGGAAATATGAAGGCTTTGAAAAGTGAAAGAAAGGAAAGTATACAGGGAACCAACAGTGATGGGAAGGAAACCAGGACTCAAATCAACGATTTGGACCACAAGGAAAAAATAAACATTCAGCTGAAACAGAATGAAGAATCAAGAATTCGAAAAAATGAGATGCCTAGGAACCTCCAGGACAACTTTAAACATTCCAACACCAGAATCATAGGGGTGCCAGAAGGAGAAGAAGAGCAACAAATTGAAAACTTATTTGAAAAAGTAATGAAGGCAAACTTCCCTAATCTGGCCAAGAAAATAGACTTCCAGGAAGTCCAGGAAGCTCAGAGAGTCCCAAAGAAGTTGGACCCAAGGAAGCACACACCAAGGCACATCATCATTACATTACCCAAGATTCAAGATAAGGAGAAAATCTTAAAAGCAGCAAGAGAAAAGAAGACAATTACCTACAAAGGAGTTCTCATAAGACTGTCAGCTGATTTCTCAAAAGAAACCTTGCAGGCAAGAAGGGGTTGGAAAAAAAGTATTCCAAGTCATGAAAGGCAAGGACCTACATCCAGGATTACACTATCCAGCAAAGCTATCATTTAGAATGGAAGGGCAGATAATGTGGTTCCCAAATAAGGTCAAGTTCAAGGAGTTCATCATCACCAAGCCCTTATTATATGAAATGTTAAAGGGACTTATTTAAGAAAAAGATCAAAACTACGAACATTAAACTGACAACAATCTCACAAGTATTAACAATGGAATCTAAAAAAACCCCAAAACAAAACAATTATGCAAACAACTAGAACAGGAAGAGAATCACAGAAATGGAGATCACATGGAGGGTTATCAGTGGGGGAGTTGGAGGAGGGGAGAGGGGGAAAGGTACAGGGAATAAATAGCATAAATGGTAGGTAGAAAATAGACAGGGAGACTTCCAGCCAAGATGGTAGGTACACACACTGTGCCTCTTCCCACAACCAAAAGAAGGACAACAATTTAAAAACAAAAAACAAGCAGAACTGACAGAAAATTGAACTGTATGGAAGTCCAGCAACCATGGAGTTAAAGAAGACACATTCATCCAGAGGGTAGGAGGGGCAGAGACAGGCAGCCTGGCGGAGAAGGCTCGCAGCGAGGCAGCGGCTGGTGGAGCTGGTGGTCCCATATTTGCATGCAGATAAAGGAACAGCTGGGGAGCGAAACAGGCCACGCAGCCCAGGGTTCCAGCATGGGGAAATAAAGCCTCAAACCACCGATTGAAAATACCTGTGAGGGTTGATGCAGCAGCAGGAATAACTCCCAGCCTCACAAAGGAGTTCGTTGGAGAGACCTACAGGGTCCTAGAACATACACAAGCCCATCCACCTGGGAATAAGCACAGAAGGGTATAATTTCCTTGTGGATAGTGGGGGAAGTGAGTGAAAGCCGGCAGAGAGCAGAGAAATCACCATTGTTTCCTCTCAGACCCTTTCCCCACAGACAGTGTCACAACGGGGCAACGTGGGTTGCACCCTGGTGAACACCTAAGGCTCCGCCCCTTATACGTAACAGACACGCCAAGAAAAAAAAAAGGCCCAAATGAAAGAACAGGTCAAAGCTCCAGAAAAAATACAACTAAGCAATGAAGAGATAGCTAACCTATCCGATGCACAGTTCAAAACACTGGTAATCAAGATGCTCACAGAATTGGTTGAATTTGGTCACAAATTAGAAGAAAAAATTAAGGCTATGCTAAGTGAAATAAAGGAAAATGTACAGAGAACCAATAGTGATGGGAAGGAAACTGAGACTCAAATCAATGGTGTAGACCAGAAGAAAGAAAGAAACATTCAAAAAGAAAAGAATGAAAAAACAAGAAATCAAAAAAATGAGGAGAGGCTTAGGAACCTCCAGGACATCTTTAAACATTCCAACATCTGAATTATAGGGGTACCAGAAGGAGAAGAGGAAGAGCAACGAATTGAAAACTTATTTGAACAAATAATGGAGGAGAACTTCCCCAATCTGGCAAAGGAAATAGATTTCCAGGAAGTCCAGCAAGGTCAAAGAGTCCCAAAGAAGTTGGACCCAAAGAGGAGCACACCAAGCCACATCATCGTTACATTAGCCAAGATTCAAGATAAGGAGAGAATCTTAGCAGCAGCAAGAGAAAAGGAGACAATTACCTACAAAGGAGTTCCCATAAGACTGTCAGCTGATTTCTCAAAAAGAGACCTTCAGGCAAGAAGGGGCTGAAAAGAAGTATACCAAGTCATGAAAGGCAAGGACCTCCATCCAAGAATACTCTATCCAGCAAAACTTTCATTTAGACTAGAAGGGCAGAGAAAGTGCTTCTCAGATAAGGTCAAGTTCAAGGAGTTCATCATCATCATCAAGCCCTTATTATATGAAATGTTAAAGGGATTTACCTAAGAAAAAAGAAGATAAAAAATATGAACAGTAAAATGACAGCAAACTCACAGTTGTTAACAACCACACCTAAAACAAAAGCAAAAGCAAACAACTAGAACAGGAACAGAACCACAGACATGGAGATCACATGGAGGGTTATCAACAGGGGAGTGGGAGGAGGAGAGAGGGGGGAAAGGTACAGAGAATAAGTAGCATAAATGGTAGGTAGAAAATAGACAGGGGGAGGTTAAGAATAGTATAGGAAATGTAGAAGACAAAGAACTTATATGTATGTCCCATGGACATGAACTAAAGGGGTGGAGTGTGTGTGGGAGGGGGTGTGCAGGGCAGAGGGAAATAAAGGGAGGAAAATGGGACAATTGTAATAGCATAATTAATAAAATACATTAAAAAGTAAATAAAAAGTACAAGAATGTTTGGTTACAAATGAGAAGGATGGGATTAAAAGCAAAACCAAACTTTCTGAATGTTAAACAAAAATTGTCAAACTAATAGGTTGAGGTAAGAATTAAATGAACAATGTTTCTAAGACAAATAGGGTTCTCATATGGTCCTTACCTAATGGCTTCTGGCCTAATCTCTGCATAAGGGCCATCCTGGTGTCCCCTCAGGTTCTGCTCTGTGCAGCTTCCTTGGCTTCTGCGCAGAATCTGACCACAAGTCTGAGAAGAAAATGTTCTTGCCTTTATGGCCTTGAAGAATTCCTACCTGAGCTCCAACCACCAGCACTGGCTGGTGCAGTTTCTCAAGTGTCTATGTCGCCTTTTGGAATTCCTTCCCTCCACCCTTCATCCCTCAGCCCTGGGACCCCCTCCACCCTTTCGATTTTCTTTATTGGAACCACACATGCTAGCCAGGTAGCTGTGTAGACCGTTGCTCTCCTTTCGTGACAAGAGGGTGTTGTACATGTGCCAGCATTTTCTGAAAAACTTTAGGACTTTTGGCCAGCCAGAAACAGACTCTGCCCTTTCCTGTTTCAAAGGCCAGCTCCACCTCCCTGAGCTGCCCACTCAGTTTCTGTTTCCTGTTAGAGAGACACTCTCAGCTCTCACTTCTTTTCCCCAGCAAGGACAACAGACTTGTCCAGAGTAGTTGAACTCAAATAACCCTCCCTGTTCATTTTTGTAGACCATTCCCTGGTTACTCATCACTCAGGTATTTCTAAGGGAGGGATAGAATTCTCCTTAACAGGCCCCTAATTACATACCTTTACTGTACATGGTATTTCAGTTTTGCAATAACGTTTAGTAGGGTTTTTAAGTATAGAAAAACATAAAAAAGAAATAAATCAGTTTATAGTTACTGTTTAGTTAGACATGATTTTTTTTTTTAATAAAAGTATTTAACAGAAAAATTCAAACATTTTAGAAAGGTATAAAATTCCATTCCCAGTACAGTAGTTCTTACCTAAGATAATCACTGCTAGCACTTTCTTGTGAATCTTTCAGAAAATAAAAATTTTTTAAGTATATATGCCTACATCTGTATTGCTGCCCCGTGTGGCACCGATTCACTGTAATACTTTGGCTATGAAATAGTTTCCTAAAAAGTAATTCCTATACTTATACACCAGTCAATAGTAGTTCCCTCTCATTTTGCCCATCCTCTAAGGATATCTGGTGCACTTAGCCAGTCCTAACACTATGTACATTATGTTCTTGGTAATTAGTGTTAGTTTCCCATTCAGAAAAACTCCCATGTGGTGAGTGTATCCTAAATTGACTTTGTTCTACAAAGTATTTGCTTGCCCACCCTTCTGCCTCCCATTTAGTTTGTCTTGTGTTTGAGCCAATGGTTTTGATGCAGAACGGCTGACAAAAACTATTAACAGTTCTTTGTCTGGACCTGCTGCAAAGACTTGAGGGAGGATATCCTACTAACATATTAAAATCCAATTTTCAAGGGCCTCCTCCCCCTTTCAAGTCAATGGTTGAGGAGAAAAAAATAAAAAAGAGGGATTATACTTTGACTTAACATTATACTGAAGGTTCTAGCTAAGGCAGTCAGGCAAAGTGAAATAAAAGGCAGGCAGGATGGAAAGGAAGAAGCAAAACTATCCTTTTTTGCAGACGATATGATCTAATGTGTAGAAAATCCTAAGTAATTCTTCCCCCCCAAAAACCGTTAGAACTAATGAACAAGTTCAATAAAATTGCAGAGTACAACACCAATATATAAAAGTCAGTTGTGTTTCTATACACTAGGTATAAACAATCGGAAAAAGAACTCTTATAGCTCAATAATAAAAAGACAAAGAACCAAATTAAAAAATGGCAAAGGATCTAAATAGACATTTCTTCACAGAGTACAGACAAATGGCCAATGAGCACACAAAAAGGGGCTTTACACTATTAGCCAAGAGGGGAGTGCAAACCAAAATCTCAGTGAGGTGCCACTTCGTACCTGCTGGAATAGCTGTAACAAAAAAGATAAGTAAGAACAGGATAAGTTAGTGAGGATGTGGAGAAAGGAAAACTCTTATACCCTGGTGGTGGGAGTGGAAGGTGGTATAGCCCTCTGGAAAGCAATCTGGCAGATCCTCAGAAGGCTGAATATGAGTTACCGTAAAACCCAGCAATTCTACTCTACGTGTATACCCAGGAGAAATGAAAACATAAGCCCGTACAAAACCGTGTACTCAACTGTCCATAGAAGCATTGTTCTTTCTTCCTTTCTTTTTAAAAATTTAATTTTTATTGAGGTAACTAACATAGATGTAATATTACATAAATTTCAGGTGTACAACATTCTAATTCGATATCTATGTACTCTTGCATGTTCACTGTCAAAGTCTAGTTTTTTTACATTACCATATATTTGGCCCCTTTACCCATATTGCTCTCCCCCCACCTCTCCTCCTTCCCCACTAGTAACAATTATTCTGTTGTCTGTATCTATGAGTTGGTTATTGTTTTGTTTATTTGCTATTTTTTAAATTTATATTCCACATATAAGTGAAATCATATGGTTTTAGTCCTTGTCTGTCTGACTCATTTCATATAACATAATATGTGTGTGTATATATTTTTTATATATATTTTTATATAGCACATACATACCACATCTTATTTATCCATTGTTCTGACATTGGACACTTAGGTTGTTTCCGTATCTTTGCTATTGTAAATAATGTTTCAGTGAACAGAGGAGTACTTATATCTCTTCAGATTAGTGTTGTCATATTCTAGAAGCATTATTCTTAATATCTAAAACGTGGAAACAACTGTAATTTCCATCAATAAATTAATGGATAAATGAATTTATCCATTATTCATTGATTAAATGAAATATGTTATATCCATGTAATAGAATATTAATCAGCCATAAAAAGGAATGAAGTATTGATGTATGCTACAAAAATGGACAAATCTTGAAAACATTTTGCTAAGTCAGTGATTTTCAACCCTTTTCATCTCATAGCACATGTAAGCTAATTACTAAAATTATGCAACACACCAAAAAATATATTAATTCTTTTGCCAACCTGTCAAAAAGTAGGTATAATTTTGAATCATTCACACTGGTCAGCTATTGTTGTGTTGGCTGTTGTCATTTTTTTTTTATTTACAGTGTAAGAGAAAAGAGGTCAGTGCCTCCATCAGGTATTGCATGTTTTGAAAATTTTGTGGCACGCCAGTGCGCAGCACCACACAGGTTGAAAATTGCTGTGCTGAGTGAAAGAAGCTAGACACGAAAGGCCACATGTTGTGTAATTCCATTTATTTCAAATATCCAGGATAGGCACGTCCATAGAGACAAGTAGATTAATGGTTGTCAAGAGCCAGGGGAAGTGGCAATTGAAAGCGATGGCCAGTGGATGTGGGGTTTCTTTGAGGGGTGACGAAAATGTTCTGGAATCGGGTACTGGTGATGGCTGTACAACCTTGTAAATGTGCTAAAACCCACTGAATTGTACATCTTTAAATGGTGAATTCTATGGTGTGTGAAGTGTGTCTCCTTAGTGTCTGTATGATAACAACCCAACACAGAGATCATTTATTTCCAAGAAAGCACCCTTCAAATACAAGTATATACGCACGAGTGTGCGTGTGTGTGTTAATTTTTTTCACCCCATGGGATGCCTTCCATTTTTCTCTTAATATTATAATCCTGAGTATTCTGTTACAGGCACATGTAGGTCTCTTTTATTTTAACTGCTGCGTAATATCCCAGGCTATGAATGTTTCATTAACTAACTAACCATTTGTTAATCATTGGACATTTTGGAAATTTCTAGTTTTTGCTTTCACAAACAATGCTGTGGTGAATGGTCTTATACTTACTGTTAGTGCACAGAATGGTAAATAAAAGACCTAAATGGTACACAGTTACCCTCAGGACTGGAAGAGAGCTGTTCTCCTAACTATTTGTCCTGTATTACATTCTGGTGTATATTGGGCTTCAAACCCAGGCAAGCCCTCCGCCTCCTGCCACCCTTCACTGAGGAGGGAAAAGTCCTTCTTTGGCTCCCACAGACCATCTGCTCCTCTTTGAGTCATAAGATGAGACGAGCCTTCCCATTATCTTGGCACATAGCACCACACATGCTGTGGTGTTCAAAACGTGCTTCCAGCCTCCCTTGCAAAAAGGACCTGGTGTTTTGTCTCATTTGCCTCTTTCTGGAATGAAGTCATGGGGTTTTGATGCAGTGCAAAATTTTTTTCCATTTTTATCCTTTCTACTTTTGCTTCCTGTAATTTTCAGGTTTTCTATATTCCTGTGCTCTGAATGTGTGTTCAGACAGACAGCATGTTTTATTATGACCACCTTAGTCCTGGCTAGAGTGAGAGGTCCCTTTTAAGCTGGCTAATGAGGATACCAGTTCGGGTGTATTGTATATGTACCTGTCTTTCCTCCATGCTCTCCCCCAGAATACCGCACTGTAGCAGTATAATGAGAGCCTTGTATTGCTTGCCTCCTACACTGTTAGGCTAAATCTACTCCCAAATATATGTGGTCAAAAAAAATTCAGTTAAGATTCCTCTAATTTATTAGTATTTTTAAATATATTTTATTGATTATGCTATTACAGTTGTCCCATTTTCCCCCCTTTCTTCCCCTCCACCCCTACCCCCCATTCCCCGCCCTTTAGTTTTTGTCCATGCGTCATACACATAAGTTCTTTGTCTTCTACATTTCCTATACTATTCTTAACCTCCCCCTGTCTGTTTTCTACCTACCATTTATGCTACTTATTCTCTGCACCTTTTCCCCCTCTCTCCCCCTACCACTCCCCTGTTGATATCCCGCCATGCCTTATATAAATCCCTTTAACATTTCATATAATAAAGGCTGGGTGATGATGAACTCCTTGAACTTGACCTTATCTGAGAAGCACTTTATCTGCCCTTCCATTCTAAATGACAGCTTTGCTGGATAGAGTATTCTTGGATGTAGGTCCTTGCCTTTCATGACTTGGAATACTTTTTTTCAGCCCCTTCTTGCTTGCAAGGTCTCTTTTGAGAAATCAGCTGACAGTCTTATGGGAATTCCTTTGTAGGTAACTGTCTCCTTTTCTCTTGCTGCTTCTAGGATTCTCTCCTTATTTTTAATCTTGGGTAATGTAATCATGATGTGTCTTGGTGTGTTCCTCTTTGGGTCCAACTTCTCTGGGACTCTCTGAGCTTCCTGGACTTCCTGAAAATTCATTTCCTTCACCAGCTTGGGGAAGTTCTCCTTCATTATTTGTTCAATAAGTTTTCAATCCCTTGGTCTTCCTCTTCTCCTTCTGGCACCCCTATGACTCAGACATTGGGACGTTTTAAGATGTCCTGGAGGTTCCTAAACCTCTCCTCAGTTTTTTGAATTCTTGTTTCTTCATTCTTTTCTGTTTGGATGTTTTTTCTTTCTGCTGGTCCACTCCATTGATTTGAGTCCCAGTTTCCTTCTCATCCCTATTGGTTCCTTGCAGATTTCCCCTCATTTCCTTTATATTATCCTTCATTCGTTCAAGTAATTGTGACAATCTTTCTTCGAATTCTGTGAGCATCCTGATTACCAGTGCTTTGAACTGTGCAGCTGATAGGTTGGCGATCTCTTCGTCACTTAGTTGTATTTTTTCTGGAGCTTTGATGTGTTCTTTCATTTGGGCCATTTTTTTGGTCTCGGTGCACCTGTTACTTTAAGGGGCGGAGCCTTAGGTGTTCACCAGGGCGTGGCAACCCATGTTGTCGTGTTGTGATGCTGTCTGTGGGGGCGGGGCCTCAGAGAACAATGCTTGCTCTGTTCTCCGCACTTCCCCAGCTACCCACAAGCAAGTTGGGCCCTTCTTTGCTGGCTCTGGGGTGAGTGGACAGGCCTGCACAGTTCCAAGTCCCTGTGGGTCTCCCCAATGAACTCTGCTGTGAGGCCGGGAGTTCCTCCCACTGCCGCCTCAGGTGTATTCCTCCCACACAGGGGGGTGGCTGTAAAATCTTGGGTAATGTAATTATGGGGGGGGGTGTAAACCCCCACAGGTGTATTCAGTTGGTGGTTTGAGGCTTTATTTCCCTGTGTTGGTGGGCCGCATAGTTTGCTCCACTCTTCAGTTTTCCTCCCAGTTTATCTGCACGAGAATGAGGGCCCACCCCGTCCACCAGCTGGTACCGCTCCACAAATTGCGTCTTGCCAAGTGCTCTCCACTTGGCTCCGCCCCGCTTACTGGTCTGGATGAACGTGTCTTCTTTAACTCCTTGGTTGTCGGACTTCCACTCAGTTCAGTTTTCTGTCAGATCTGGCTGTTTTTGTTTTTTAAATTGTTGTTTTTCCTCTTTTGGTTGTGCGAGGAGGCACAGTGTGTCTACCTACGCCTCCATCTTGGCCGGAAGTCAGTTGTTTTTTTTTAATCAAAATCACCCTTGATGCTGATTTATGAGGACAAAGCTACATAGCAATCCAGCTGACTCCTCTACGGTAGATATGAATAGTGTTTTACTTCCAATTGCTGTAGCTTAAACATGTTCCAGGATGTTTTACCTTCTAAAATCCTAGAGTACTATGGTCGGAAATGATCTTGAAAGTGAATTTTGCTTAACCTTCTGTATCCCTGACAAACTGTCACCCAGCTTCTGCCTAAGTGTTCCCAAGACCCTGTCTCAATGCTCCAGCGAGGAGCAGCACCCCTGTGGGAACAGCCCGTCAGAGAATGGCTCCTCAGAGCCAGTGGGCCCCTGCCTACTGGCAGCGTCTGCCCAGCCCTCAGTCCTGACCTTCAGAGCGGCACAGGATTCACCTTGCTGTCTCCTAGACAATCCATGTATCTGAAGACCAGCTTCTGTATTTTTCTGGTCACTAGGTCACAGGTTTTTGTGAATTTGTCATATGTATTGCAGGTTGGAAGAGCATTTGCCTTTCTGGGCTTGGTCTTTTGTGTTCCCTTCATTGAATGGCTTTCTCCAAACGTGACACCAGAACTGAGCACAGCATTGTGTTTGAGGTTACGCTTGTGAAGCATGCAGTTGGACTGTGATTGCTTCTCTTTATCTGTGTGGTCCAGAAAAGAAAGGACAAGCACTAATTAAGTTGGATGCACTTATATAATACCCTCAAGTTCCATCCATGTTGTCACAAATGGCAATATTTCATCCTTTTATGGCTGAGTAGTATTCCAATATATATATGTGATATCTTGTTTATATATATTGCAATATATATTGCATCTTGTTTATCCATTTATATACCATATTTCTTTTTTAAACACAGTATCATACCCTTTGTCACTGCAGTTTTACCACTCCAATTCCCATACATTTTTCTTCTTAGCAACATTCATTGAGTGTTTCCATGTGCCAAACACTGTTCTAAGCACTCTAGATATATTATCTTATTTAATCCTCAGAACGGCCCTATGACATAGGTACTAGTACCATCTTCCTTCCCACTTGGTAGATGAAGAAATAGATGCATGGAGGTTGTTGGCCATGTTCCTACTAGTAAATGGCAGAGCTGAGGTGAAAGCAGAGGTAGGTCTGGCTCCAGAGCCCAGCTCTTAACCCCAGTTCCCCACTCTCTCTGACTCCCTCCCTCCCCAGGAGTACTTCCTGCTACATCCTCATTGCTCCTGTCCTCCTACCCACCGTCATGTTTATTGTTTTGAAAGCCGCATCAGTCACCTCTGGCTGTATCTTGAATTTACAGACAGTTTAATATGTTGTACTAAATCTTTTTCATAGGTAAATGCTTAATTTTAAAAACCTCTCTGTCCTTATTAACAATTGTTTTGTTCATTTTGTATTGGATCCTCACTCCAGCATGTGGTTTCTGTTCTTGAAGATGGATGCTGTCTGTCAATCAACCAGCTAAACTCCTATCTTTGACTCTTATGCAAATCTGTTAAACCAGTAAGTCACAGCCCTTGGACTCAGCCCTGAGGACTCTCTCCTGGTTATAGCAAGTAATTAACCAGCAACCTTGGGGTTCTGTTTTTAACCTTCTGTAAACCATTCTGCCAGCTGCCTGATGCCCACAGTGAATTTCTATAAGTGGCCCTTTAGTTAACTCCTATAGTTAATCATGTTCTCTTCGAAGTGCTCACAAACTATCTGTTCAATTTTAACTAAAATTAAGCATTTACCAAGTCACAAATTGTGCCTCCTCTCCTCTTATCCCCTCTTTCTTTACAAATCAAATAGCTTTTGTCTATCTGCATCAGCCCCTTTCCCATTGTCTCCGTGATTTGACCCCTCAGAGGCCTTGACTGCAGGTAGGAGCTTTCTACCTTTGTGGCTTGCCGCTCACCTGAGCCTGGGGTCGGGACCCCTTTAAAGGGTGCGGGAGCCCTCTCCACCTGTACCAAGGATCGGTTTCTGCATACAGAACTGCAGTTCCACAACAATGCTTGTTCTATGACGCACAGTTTGAAAATCTTTCTCCTTGGCAAAAAAAAAAAAAAAAAAGGGTTGAAGCAAAGTGGGAGTCAACTAGTTCTATTCGCTCTGTCACCTCCTAACATCTGGTCTTCCTTAAGCTCCAGATATTACTTCAAAAGCCCTTTGTGTTGTCCTGGGTATTCTCCATTAACATCGGCTCATTCTGAATTTTTGCTTTCCTGGCAACAATTTTACAGCTTCCTGGCACTTGTATTTATCTTTGGTTTTTTCCTTCTCTCGCATTCCCTCTTTCATCTTTTGAACACATCCTTTGAAAATCAACGTTATCTGGAACCTCCTGTGCCGTCATGTTGGTGTCTTTGCTCTCCATTTTCTTCTTTGCCTGCTTTGAAAATGTGTCCATGTTATCTCTTGCTATGTTGAATGTGGTAATATACTGCTCAGACCATTGTATTAATAATCTGTTCCTTGTTTTTCCTCTGTTTGGGATTGTGTTTCTCAGAGAGGAATTTCTGTATTATGACCATTCAAACCATGAGGACTATTTTGGTTTTATATCGATGCTCATTACTTCCTGCTTCTCTAAGTGTCATATTTTATTTTCTTACCCTGCTTATTAAAATTTTCAGGGTTTGTTCCCATTTTCCACAGTCCTGCTAACTACAGTGTCTTTCCTTATCACCACTTTTCAGCAGCTGACCTCTCCTGCCATAGGTACCAAACACTGGCTCCTCCTACCATCAGGGGACAGAATATACCTTCTTCACTTTCCTCTGACTCCTTTGAGAGATGCCTCCTGTCTTAAATCATTTCAGCAATTGCTCTTTTCAACACCACGGTAATATCCTGCTGTGTCTGCTACAGGATAGTGGTGCCCAATGGGATAAAACTTTATGCTAAATCCACTGGAAAAGCATACAACCAATCAAACTTGCCAAACACCAACAGCTTCAATACAATACAACTTCATTACTTAAATGTGTGTGCCTTTTGTCCAGTTCTCTGTGGTAGCACCGTCCAAGAGCAAGTTCATAGCCAGTGTTCATTATGCAAATTTTTAGATAGAAAGTTGCAAATACAAATGGAGGATATAAAACGCGCGTACTTTTAATTATTCTGCCTCCATTTTTTACCCAGAATTTTAGTAATTTCTTCACTGAATTGTGTAAACTGTGAGGTGTCTGCATAAGGAATTTGCCTAGACCTAGCTTACCAGAACTTTAAGCAAGCTCTAAAATGTGCTCTTTCTTTTTATTTGTTTTCCAATGATAACATGGTACAGAGTGGGCTTAAAGACCAACCCTGAAGGGGTTTGCATTCACAATCAGGGGTCTCTCAAATGGAAGGTGTAAGGCTACACTGATGTGTCATATCTTTTTTTTTTTAACTTTTTATTTTGGAATAATTTTAGACTCAAGATGTTATCAAAACAGAGAGAGTTCCTGTGTACCCTTCACCCAGCTTCCCCCAATGATCATATATACATAACTATATGGTGATGTCTTTTTAATGTCTTTGCCTATGAGAGGAAGAGCTGGCGCTCCCTGGACGCTAATCTGTGATTCATTATGATGATAAAAGTACATTGATATTATGTACTAAATGCCAATGGGAACTCTGGCTAAGTATTCTTAGGTGCTACAGCATTACAGGAAAGGAACTGGGCTTCATAGGGTTGTGTGACTCACTTAAGAGTCAAGATTCATGCCCAAACTCTTAGCCAGTGTGTTATGCTGCTTCCCCTGTGGGTCTCATTTGTGTATTTGGGGCTCAGATGAATACCCTGAGGCCAGTGCCTGCACAAGGATAGTTTCTAGCTGCCGACATTATTATGGGTGAGCGAGGCCCTGCTCCTGGACAGTCAAACCTTGTAGGACAGCTGTGACTGATACACAGACAGGGATGTTGAAATGCTGACTAATCTTTCTGTCTCATTTCTGGGATGCCTAGTCCCTGGTTCAAGCAAACAGTAGTGAGTTTATGGGGGTAGATATCTTGTACCAAGGAGTACAGGATAGAGAATGCTAGCAGACAGTCCATGTGGGCTATGGCAGAGCAGTAGGTGTTCAGACCCCAGTGGATGTATCTGAGTACTTTTCAGAGGCATTTTCCCGAATCCCACCCTTGATGATAGTCCTGCAGAGTCAGTCCTTTCTTCAAGAGGTTGGATTCCAAATCACTGGGTATCCAGTGTCACTGTCACCACTCTTTAAATGTCCCTATTTCTGCCCTGGCTGGTGTAGCTCAGTGGATTGAGTGCGGGCTGGGAACCAAAGGGTCCCGGTTCGATTCCCAGTCAGGGCACATGCCTGGGTTGCAGGCCAGGTCCCCGTGAGGGCCATGTGAGAGGCAACCATACATTGCTGTTTCTCTCCCTCTCTGTCTCCCTCCCTTCCCCTCTCTCTAAAAATAAATAAAAAAAATAAAATCTTAACAAAAAAATAAATAAAAATAAATGTCCCTATTTCTTCTGGGAGTGCGGTGGGAAAGGAAGGAGGTGGGCAGGGAAGGTCATGCTAGTCTCAGTTGTTATACTTGATGCCAGATACAACAGAAACCAAGGGCATTTCAGCCCAAACAACCATGTAACTTGATCTCTTGCATTCCATGTATTCCAGCCAAGGAAATAAACACTGGTGAATAATGTCTAAGAAATGCTTAACACTTTCATGTTTACAAAGTGCTTTCATGTTACCTGAGCCTCAACATACTTTTTATAGGTGAGGAAGCTCAGTTTCGTGGAGGGTAAGCAACATGTCTGTGGTTCTCCACTTAGTATTTGTCACAACCAAGTTGGGGACCTGGATCTTGACAAGGCCCATAAATGCAGTAAGGACTTCAGTGTTCCAAGGACCCTGGTTCCAGCTCAATTCCGCCACTAGTTAGCGCTGTGGTTGTATCCAGGCCTCTTTTTCCTCTGCTTTTAGATGGGCTTAATCACAGCACCTGCCCCATCAGTTTCTTGTGGGGGCAGAAGGCCATGATACATGTGAAGAGCTTGGTGGGATACCTGGCACAGGGCAATTACAGGAAATAGTAGCTATAAGTGTTAGTTTGATTCTTTATCCATTAGGAATGAATCTACCTATAATTAATAGAATATTAAGCAATACTGACTTAAACAAATGGGGTTTATTTTTCTCAAACAGTAAGCAGTTTGAAGGCAGGCAGTCTTGGACAGCCAACAGCTAAATGATACCATCAAAGACTATTTGCCTTCTTTCATTCTATCTGGTCTCCATAACATATTGATTTGCTGATTCATAGTTGCTGCAGCTCCAACTAACCGTAATTGGGGGTAAGAGGTGCAGTACCAATAATTTTCCCCTTTTGTAAAGAAAGCAAAAACTATCCCAGAACTCTACTTCAAACCACAGCAGATACCTGCTTTTGCCTCATTGGCCTGGTCCGTGTCTTCCAACTATTTATAGCTGCAAGGACACTTGGAAAGTGAGCATTTAACTTTTCAAATTTGATTGTATATGTGGCAAGGAAGAAGGTGGATGAAACTGGGGGTAAATTGAGCCAATTGTGTTTGCCACAGTTCTTCCTGACTCTCACAATGTTATTTTAAAAAGGTATTTCATTGGTTGTCAGATATATGAGGTTTAGTTAATCCCAGTCGTGTGTTTGTGGCCCATGGACAGCAAAGCCCCTTTTCTAGATCGATTCCCTTTTAGTTTCACAAAATGTATGTTGTTTCATGTGCATCATTTTTCTTAACCTTTTAATTAAAATATAACATACATACACTGAAGTACACAGCTATTTCTAGATGGCTCGATAGATTTTTACTATTTATCCTCATGAAGGTACCACTCTGATCAATATATGGAACGTTGCCAGCATCCCCCAAATCTTCCTCTTTTCCCCACTCTGTCAGTACTCCCTCCAAAATATAACAGTTCTGGTCTTTATCCCCATAGCTCTGTTTTGCCTGTTCTTTGACTCCATCTAAATGGAATTGTACATTTTTATGTACAGTAGTTTATCCCCACCCCCTTATCCATGGAGCATGCATTCCAAGACCCCCAGTGGATACCTGAAAGCATGGATAGTACTGAACCCTACATATACTGTTTTCTTCTATGCATATACCTAAATGAAGAACTTTCTGGCTTCTCTAGCATATCTGAATTGCCATCAACACTACTCTTGTGCTTTGGGGCCATTATTAAGCAAAATAAGGGGGACACAAGCACTGTGATACCATGACAGTTGATCTGACCCCAGAGAAAGCTACGAAGTGACTAACAGGCAGGGAGCATATAACAATGTGCATCCAGTGGACAAAGGGGTGATGCACATCCCAGCTGTGACAGAGTGGGAAGACCATGAGATTTCACCAAGCTACTCAGAGTAGCATGCAATATAAAACTTATAAACTGTTTATTTCTAGAATTTTTTATTTAATATTTTTGGACCTCAGTTGACCCTGGGTAACTGAAAGTGTGGAAAGCAAAACCATGGGTAAGGGGGCACTGCTGTGCTCTTTTTGGGTGTGACTTCTTTCACTCACCTGTGAGAGTCATCTGGTCTCACATGTAGTGGGAGTTCATTAGTTCATTTGTTTCCTGCTTTCTCTCTGTGCAGACCTGGGATAGTGGCATTGTGAGAACCAGAGCAGCACAGCCCTTTTACACTCGTGGAACATCGCAGAGGTTGCCTGGGCACTGTTCCCTCCAGCACCACATCTACTTTAAAAGGAATCTCTTAGGGATTTCTACGTTTGCCTTGGATGCTGTCAGCATAAAAGAATTTTCTTGAACACATCTTCATTTGGAGAGGATAGAAGGAAAGAATAAGAGAGTGATGCTTTCTGGA
The DNA here is from genome assembly GCA_004026765.1 of Micronycteris hirsuta. NCBI lineage: Eukaryota > Metazoa > Chordata > Mammalia > Chiroptera > Phyllostomidae > Micronycteris > Micronycteris hirsuta. The sequence goes on from PVJI01000749.1 coordinate 26,285, forward strand.
AGGACATTTCTAGGCAAAGGAAATAAAGCACCAACTAAAAGCATCATTAGGAACATGAGCCTAGAAACCAGCCTTCAGCGCAGAGATTTACGTCTGTCTTCTGTGCCCCACCCCTTCTATTAGCCTAAGTCAGAGCTCAGGGGCTTAAGAAATTGACAGCAAGCCTGTCTCTCTTGAGGCTGGGAAAACTGGTTTGAATTCAGGTTCTGAGAAGCCTTCCTCCCTGCAAGGCTGTGGCTGGTGGGCTTTCCCTGTCAAAGCCAGTGTGGTTTTCTTTATGAAAACACTCAACCCCAGGATAAACTTGAGAACAGGAATAAAGCTGATGCTTTTCAATAGAGTCTTAAATGAAGATGAAAGGGACTAGTTATTCCTACAAGCATAGTCATGTACATAAGTCAGGGATCAAGTAGAAAAACTGAAACTATGCAGTTTGCTCTAGTGTCTGGTTGTCCCAAGCCTTGTGTATGCTGGGATACTGTACTGAAATGTTCAGCAGAGATTTAATCGGAGGTTCTTGGCTTGGCAGTTGGAGCACACTGCAAAGTGGTTGGTTTGGCAAGCTTAGTCATCCTCAGGCAATTCCTTTTAGGTCCAACATCCTTACCTGTTGTGTTTCTGGACGTATGGGATTAAGTGAAAGAACAGCCTAAATCCATTGCCTTTAACATCAGATGACCAACCTTGAATTTAGCAGTATTTATTGCTAACGACTTTATAGTATCTTATTATTAAGTTAATTGTGTATTTTATGTGTCCCTGGCACTTACCAGGGATTTTACATACATATTTCCATTATTCCCCATAGGGGCTGGGAAGATGGGTAGGATGACTTCCATTTTGCAAGTGAATAAATTGAGGAGTAAAAAATTTAACTAAACTGCTAGTAAGTAACAGGCATAAGAAGTAAGGCTGAAATTCAACACGAGGTCTCTTAGATTCCAAAGGCCATGTCCCTCATACTTACACCACACTACCATCTAAAAATGACCACCGGCCTCTCTGACATGCTGGCCTTCTCATGGGCCTTTGAGTTCCACTCACCTCAATACATACTCTACAGTGTTTGTCCAACCTGTGACTGGTTTTAGAACAGCTGAAAGCTGCAAATACCTTGTCACATATTTTAACTTTAGCTAATTGTTGAAGCTTCACTATAACACAATTTATTAAAAGGACTTTTAAAAGCATTTAAAATGATAGAGCATAGTGGAAAACACTGTAATAGATAATGACTAGTCATTGGTTTTGGTCCTAATGTTACCACAAATCAAAACAAGCCATGAGACCTTGGATGCAGACTTAATTCCTATGTGCCTCATTTCCCTTGTTTGTGAAATGAGGAAGTTGAAATATATGGTTACGAATGTCCATACCTGTTCTAAAAACATGGGCTTCTATAACTTTTGTTTTTGTTTTCGTGATTCTAAAATGACTTCAGAGTACAATACTTCTTTTAAATTTTGTTTTTATTTTTCAATTACAGTTGACATTCAATACCATATTAGTTTTAGCTATATAGCATAGTGGTTAGACATTTGTATAAGTTTAAAAGAAAATTTAATCTTTATTGTATGTTTTCCCATTAGCATTTCATCCCCTTATATCCCCCTCACCCCAGCAATCACCACACTGTTGTCCATGTCCATGGACATTTACATAACTTTCAAAGTGATTCCCCCATTAAGCCTTGCACCCACCTAACATCTTGTAGAGTTATTATAATATTATTGACTATATTCCCTAAGCTGTACCTTATATCCCCATAACTATTTTGTAGCAGCCAATTTGCACTTTTTTCACCCAATCCCCCCAACCTCCTCCCATCAGGCAACTATCAGTTTGTTCTCTGTATCTATGAGTTTGCTTCTGTCTTGCTTGTTCATTAAATAAGTGTTTTTAAAGGAGCCTTATTACTAAACACAAATCAAGAAAATTGAACAACATGGGATTTTCAAAAATTTTTGAAAAAGACGTAAGTTCTTTACTCTTCCAAGTAAAGATACATTTTCCGTTGCATTTCCCAGTCCATCATTCCCACCAAAAGAACAGTGCATAGGTTCTTACACAATGCAATTGGAGCTTGGATTCCTTGAGGGTCTGGCAAGCATTAATCTTGGATGAGATGATGTAAAATGTTGCCAATGGCCAACCTCAAGTGGCCAACCCAAATATAAATCACTCCTTGTTCAGTATACAAATTTATAATGTAAACTGGTTTAAATTATACCTGGTACTATTGAATAGAATTAAGGCACTGTTGAGCAACTCCAAAAATAAGACTACAACGATATTATGGTCTAGTTAGTTAAAAATGTGCTATACTTAAAAAAAAAAAAAAAAACTTTTACTGCATCATTTTAGACCCAATAAAGAGAAAACCGGCCATGTGAGTGACGCAGGATCATCTGTCATCAAACATGGGCTCAACCCAGAGAAGGTCTTCATGCAGGTTCATTATTTAAAGGTAAGCGCATCTAAGTGACAGAAGCCAGTTATTATGGTGAGGCATTTTTTTGGTTATATATATAAACAGTGAATATTAGTATTTAGTAACATGGTTGGGGCAAGACAAAAAAATCCCTACATTGTAATGACATTTGATTGGGTAGATATCTGATTGTTCAATAATTAAAACACTTTATACCCCCAAAATGGGGCATGAGTCAAAGCTGAATGGTTTCCTGCCCTGTACCTCTGTTCTCCCTGCCTCATGTCAGCTTTGAAGAGCAGAATCTTAAAATTGTTGTCATGTTCCAACTAGAATATAGGAGTAAGAAGGAAGTAATTTAAGTTGTAAAGTTCTTTCCTGATGGCTGACAGAGAGAGAGCCAGGCCCCTCTCTCCTTTTGGTCTGTGACAGGTGTCCAGACTTCATGTACACCAAGAAAAAATGAGAAAGAGAATGCCCAGGTAAGTTGAAAGCAAAGTAGTCAATCATTAATTTCTCGGCCCAACCCTACTGGTAAGAATATAAAGGGCAGCCTGGAACACATCAGATGGAGCATTCTAGATGTGCACGAAGTACTGGTGGATAAGTTAGGGTTGATTGTGTAAGCATTTTTCTGATGAACCTATGATAGTCATATTTTTTACTTCTTCCTTTCTTCTAGGGCTATTTCCTTCTCCAATTCCTTGCCAGAAGACTTGGAAATGACACCTATTTTTCATTTTTAAAAAAATTTGTTCACACATGTCACGGGCAGTTGATTCTTTCCCAGGTAATTTATGAGTTCTCATGAGTCTGTGATATACAGTTGGTAGGAGTGTGGCATGTGGGGACTAGATGATATGAGCTTTAAAAACTGGGGGAAAGATTTACAATTTAATACAATGGGAAAAACGGGAAGCTAATGAAGCGGATACAGGGAAGTGTTGTTTTAGAGAGGTGATCTCCCTCAAGTTTCAAGATATCTGTGACCCCAAGCTGTCTTGTGCACAGTGATGTGGATAGTTGCATCTTAAATGACCTTAAAAACAAAAATAAGAAAACAATCTTGTTCCTCAACCTGGAATGTCTTTGCAAGTTTAGCTCGTTCTTATCCTTTTGTCTTGGCCTCAATACCACGCTCTCAGAGTCACCCCAGCTAATCACATCTGCATCCACCCTGTCATTCTCTACCCTTCGCCTTTTTACTAGCCTTCATTGTCATTGCCACTGCATTATTTGTAATTATATTTTCATTTAAGGTCACTTGTTTCTTTCCTATCTCCTCCATTCTATGTATAAACTCAGCACAGCCAGACCATGCTCTTCATTTGGCCAGTACTTGATATATAGTTGGCACGTAGTATGTACACCATATATATTTGATAAACCAATAGATTAACAACAAGATACACTGAAATATTCAGACAGCTTGATCTCAAAACTATCGGAGAAAGAATGTCAGCTTATATAAATGTGCAGCCAAGGTGCATAGAGTAATAAGAAAGTTAACAAAGGGGGACTGGCTCTGGAAACAGTGCTTGTAGATAGCTGATAGAGGGTAGAGGATGTAGCCTCAGCTCAGATTGGATTGATGGGGGTTTTTATTTAAAGATCTTATTTATTTACTTTTAGAGAGAGGGGAAGGGAGGGAGAAAGAGAGGAGAGAAACATCATTGTATGAGAGATACATCCATTGGTTGCCTCTCACATGCCCCCCAGCTGGGGATGTGGCCGGCAACCCAAGCGTGTGCCTGACTGGGAATCAAACCAACAGCCTTTTGGTTCACAGATTGGTGCTCAATCCACTGAGCCACACCAACCAGGGATGGGTATTTTTGATATTTGACATTTGTGCTCTTATGCAGTTTGGGGTCACATTGTCCACAATTTTAGATATAAATGATGTACAAGTATAATCTGAACACACGGAGAGAAGAGCATGAGTGTGTTGGCTCTTTCTCATCTCCACGTTCCTTTTATTCTTTTGGTTAGGGAAGAGGGGCTTTTCCTAAACCTGTATGTGGAAAGGCAACTTGAAAACTGGCTCAGAAGCCATATGCTTGGTTGACCGATTAGATGAAATTCCTACTGCTGAAAACCAGTTCTCCCAAGATCCTGCAATATTAAATGAGTGCATTGTATTTACTGTGTATCTGAGGTTCTGATTTCAACTTCCCATGGAATACTTAGTGCTCTCTCCACCAAATCATTCAGTTTTTCTTTCATCTCTTTCAAATAACAGTTTTATGTCTTTTGTAAAAGCTTTATTGAGATATAACCCACATACCATAAAATTGATCAGTTTCAAGTATATAAGCCAGTGGGTTTTTTTTTTTTCAAATATACACAAGGTTGTGCCACCATTACTACTATGTAATTTCAGAACATTTCCATCATCCTTAGAACAAACCCCTTGTCTGTGAGCAGCCACTCCTCTTTTCCTCCCTCCTCAGCCCCTGGCAGCCACTCACCTGCTTTCTGTCTCTAGGGATTTGCCTATTCTGGACATTTCATATAAATGGAGTCATATAATACAGGGTGGGGCAAAAGTAAGTTTACATTGTGAGTACACAAAACACAGTTTATTCTTGTGTTATTTATTAATTACTGTATTATTTATTTGTATTACACTGTAAACCTACTTTTGCCCACCCCTGTATGTGACCTTTGTGACTGGCTTGTCATTCAGCATAATGGTTTCAAGGTTCATGTTATATCATGTATCAGTACTTTATTATTCTTTTTATTTTAATTTTTACTTTTTAAATTATGGTAAAATATACATAAAATTTACCATTTTAACCATTTTTAAGTATGTAGTTCAGTGCATGAAGTACATTCATTCTGTTGTGCAACCATTACCACCATGCCTACAGAATGTTTTACTCTTCCCACATTGAACTCATACCCATTAAACAATGATTCCATATTCTTCCCTTCCCACAGTCCCTGCAGCCACCCTTCTACTTTCTGTCTCTATGAGTTTGAGTACTCTAGGGACCTCATAGAAGTGGCATCATACATTGTTTGTCCTTTTCTGTCTGGCTTATTTCACTTAGCATAATATCGTCAAGGTTCATCCATCCTGAAGCATGTGTCAGAAATTTTTTCCTTTTTAAGTCTCGATATTTTGTTACACGCCCCCCCCCCGACATTTTCTTTATGCATTCATCTGTTGATGGATGCTCAGGTTATTTACACCTTTTGGCTCTTGTGAATAATACTGCTTTGAAAATTGGTATACAAATATCTTTTCAAGTCCCTGCTTTCAATTTTTGTGAGTATATACCCAGAAATGGAATTACTGGATTATACAATAATTCAGTTTTTTGAGATATCGCCTTACTGTTTTCCACATTGGTTGCACAATTTCACATTCTCACCAGCAATGCACAAGGGTTCCAGTTTCTCCACATCCTCACCAGCACTTGTTTTCTATTTTTTTTATAATAGCCATCCTGGTGAATATGAAATGGTATCTCATTGTCTTAAATTGCCTTTCTCTGATAGCTAATGATGTTGAGCAATTTTTCATGTGTTTACTGGCTGCTTGTATATCTTCTTTGGAGAAATGTTTATTAAATCATTTGCTGATTTTTTATATTGGTTGTCTTTTATTCTTCAGTTGTAAGAGTAGTTTATATATTCTAGATTCAACTCCCTTTTCAGATTATGATTTGCAAATATTTTCTTCATTGCCTAATTGAAAATCATGAAGATGTAATCCTATATTTTCTTTTAAGAGTTTTATGGTTTTCACTCTTACATTTAGGTCTCTTAACTATATTGAGTTAATTTTCGTATATGGTATGAGTTAGATGATCCAACTTCATTCTTTTATTTATTTATTTATTTATTTTTAGAGAGAGGGGAAGGGAGGGACAAATAGAGGGAGAGAAACAGCAATGTACGGTTGCCTCTCACATGGCCCTCACTGGGGACCTGGCCCGCAACCCAGGCATGTGCCCCCACTGGGAATCGAACTGGGACCATTTGGTTCCCAGCCCGCGCTCAATCCACTGAGCTACACCAGCCAGGGCCCAACTTCATTCTTTAGCATGTGAATTTCTAGTTGTCTCATAACCATTTGTTGAAAAGACTATTCTTTCCCTCCCTGAATTACCTTCATTGAAAATCAATTGACCATAAATGTTAAGAGTTTATATACAGACTCTCAGTTTTATTCCATTTATCGGTATTTCTTTCCTTATGCCAGTACTACAGTAAGTTTGGAAATTACTGCTTTTTCAACTAACACATACTCGTTTTTTTTAAAACTTCAAGAAGTAAAAGAAAGTACAAAGAAGAATGTAAATTATCATTCAAACCCCCACTACCCATAAATACCTAAAATTAATATTAGGTGAATGCCACTCTGTATTTTTTATTCTCTTTATAAATGTTGTATATGATATGTGTACATGTATCTGTGTCTCTGTGTATTAGTATATGTGTGTATATACATATATAGATACAAAGATATATTTAGAAGTTTATAAAAATATGATTATATTATATTCACTTTTTAATAAAATGTTTTAAGTTTTATTTTACTTAAATTTAACAAATGAAAAAGAAAGTAAAGTGAATATAAAGGGCTTTCCTGAACTTCATATAAATCTAAAAGATATTGTTTCCTAAAATATTCTTCTATGGTTAAAAAACACAATTACAAAGCAATCTTTAGAGGTTAAAATTGTTATTTTTCTCTTTAGCTATATATTCCAATTTTAGAAAGCATGATTCACTTTTGTAAAAGATAATGAAATCAGTAATTATGTACTTTTACTACTTTCCCTACAATTCTAAATTTTTATTAATTAATGTTTGCATAGTTTGAGTTCAGATTAATTATAGTGTATACTGTAACCACAGTTTTCACAGTTGTAGAGTTTTGGCTCTGTATTTAAAGGATTTCAGTATTCACTATAGTCACTTTACCATACTTCTATACTCTTGAATTCTCTATTTTCATTCAACTTTTTGTTGGCTGAATTTTGTTATGAAATTGGTGTTTAACTTGCAGATTCACTGGTTCTATGATGTCTGAGTTCTTATGTGCTTGAGAATGTTTGCTTATTGCCTTTATATTTGATTTATAAACTAGCTGGGCATAATATTCTTGAGTTGCATTTTCATTTCCTCAGAACTTTGTGGATATTGCTCAGCTGCCTTCTGGCATTAAATACTGTTCTTGAAAATTAGAAGTCAGCTTACTTTTCCGTCTATACATACCACTCAGATGACAGAAGAATTCTTTCATTATCTTTGACATTTAATTGCAGTATGTACACCATACTGCAGATAAAAATATTTAATCAAAAAATGGCTTAGTGTCCATGAGTTTGTATCATTGTTTTTCCTATAAAACAGTGTATATTCTTAGTTATAGCTTGTATTTTTCTTCTTTCATTGAAATTGTCTTAATTATATCTTTGAACACATTCTCTTTTATTTTTTCCTTGCAGGTGACCAGTTATCCTTATGTTGTATCACCTTTGTCCTCCATACTTGCTATTTTCTAATTGCTTTTGTCTTTTTATTCTTCATGGCATGTATTTATCTCAAGCAACATTATTATTTTTATTATAACATTATTATTAATTTTTCTTTAATGTCTGTTCTTTGCCATTTCTATTTTATTAATGTCCTACACTGGCATTATTTTGGTCCTTAATTTATTTCCTTTCCTTTGCAATCTCATTTTTCATTTCATTTTGTTGTTTCGTCGTCTTGTCTTTGAGCTTTCATTTCACTGAATTTATGTTCTTATTATGATCTCGTGTTAATTTATTTTATAGTGTAATGCATTCATGGAGAATTTTTTTCTGCTCCTTGGACTATATTTTCTTCAAGACTGGATTCTTTTTCTTTATGTTGTGCTTTTTATTTCTGCCTCTCTTTTTATTCCTACCATACTTTTCTTCTTACTCATGTTCGGCATCAGTAACACTGTTTTGACCTTTTATTTATGCTTATAGGTATTGGAATATTATCTTTTATTTCTCTCCCAACTCTTCTTAGACACGTCTTCCTCTCTAAGCTACAGTTTGAAGTTTGGATTTTATGTATGGAGGGGGCCCAGGGAAAGAGCTCCAGGGAGCTGTATGCAGCCTTTGTTGCAAGAATTTCGCTTCTTTAACTCTTGAAATTTTGTTAAATGTACCTAGTCAAGATTCTTTTTACCTAATTTGGATGCAGCTTGTTTCCACTGCAGCTGCTTCCTTAATTAATGTTGTTCCACTAATTCAGCTTGGAGCTCTAGAACCTACACAGTTCAGCAGAGTGTCGTCCTCAGTTGTTTATTTCCCAGCTATTACTCATCTTTCTCCAGCAAATATCTCCAGTCCCTCCCAGTCAAAAAAGAAAGAGGAAAGATAAAGATATTCCTGTTTCTTTCCAAATGTGTAGGTGGTATGTGGGAGAATTTTCAGGGTTTGGACATTTCACCAGTCCCAATAATGCTGAGCATGAGGTTGGAAGTGGTGCAGAACAGAGGTTGGAAACTGTATTGGAATCTTTTATCTCTTTCCTTAGTTGTCTTTTTAAAATTTATACCACAATGATGTACTTCTTTCCTGGTTTAAATGGTGCTGATGAAGTTCTTGTTGATTTTTTAAGTGGATTGTTTTAGTTTATATTGCTAATTAATTTTATTTATAGTATTAATAATACTGATGAGGAAGGCTATGGTCCAGTTTCTTTACTCAGAAATTCCTCAATTTCTTTTTTTTTTTTAAGGTTTTTATTTTTATTTACTTTTTAGAGAGAGGGGAAGGGAGGGAGAGAGGGAGAGAAACATCAATGTGTGGTTGCCTCTCACGTGGCCCTCATGGGGACCTGGCCTGCAACCCAGGCTTGTGCCCTGACTGGGAATCGAACCGGGACCGCTTGGTTCCCAGCCCGCACTCAATCCACTGAGCTACACCAGCCAGGGCCTCAATTTCTTCTTTTTAAAATTTACTTCTTAATTTTTTCCTTTCCAAACACCCTACCTGTACAGAGTTTCAGTATTATCATCTTTTCAGCCTCAATTAAAATTGCTTTCTTGAGCTTGACCATGACTTCTTCTTTCTTCTCAGTTCTTACGCTGCCAACACTGTCCTGCTTCAACATTTTGATTGTTTGTTTTGTCTCTCCTCCCTCCCTCCCCCATGACCATGATAATTATTCAAAAACATCTGTCAGAAATGGTTATACTGTGTTATTATGAAGCAAATGCCAGTTTATCTAGTAGAATCTACATACACCTGCTTTTTTCATTGAGTACTTTCACCAGGACTAAAAAATGACCAAATTAGCCATGTGCCAAAATCAATATAGTTTTCCTTTTAAATCATAAAGCTTAATTTACCTGGTTAATATATAGATTACTAGGAGAGTAGAAAATGAAAACAAAAATTCCTAAAGGACCTATTTTTTTAATGTTGTGTTATGAAGAGTGGGGAAAAAGCTTCTGTGATGAGTCCATTGCATGGGGTATATGCCAATTTACAAAAAAAAAGAAAGAGAGAGAGAGAGGGAGGGAGAAAGGATGGATAGATGGATGGAAAGAAGGAAGGAAGGAAGGAAGGGGAAAACTAGCATTTCGAGGTTAAAAATTAGGTCTATGAAAGGAGTAAGAAGGGTCCTATAAAGAAAGATGCAGCCCGGCTGGTGTAGCTCAGTGGATTGAGCGCAGGCTAGGAACCAGAGGGTCCCGGTTCAATTCCCAGTCGGGGCACATGCCTGGATTGCGGGCCAGGTCCCCAATGAGGGCCATGTGAGAGGCAACCATACATTGCTCTTTCTCCCTCCCTTCTCCTCTCTCTGAAAATAAATAAATAAAATCTTTAAAAAAAGAAAAAAGAAAGATGCAATTGTCACTGAGGGCAGAATCGCAGAATCAAAGTTAACTCTGCATACTCTGCTTCTCATGCAATTAAATTCTCCCTCTTGCCATTGAGTTGACGTAATTCCCCCCTTCCATAATTGAGCATAAATTACTGTACAAATGTGGGATAAGTTGATATGGGCTCTAAGGAGATACTGAAGTAAAATTAGTAAGAAATTATACTTACAGTACTTGGATTTTTTAAGAAGCAAGGATATTGCCATTCAGCCAATGAAATACCTACAAAGTAATTTATTAATAAATCAATTGTGATAAATTAATATCTAAAAATTTTTACAAAATAATTATTAAAATAAAAAGAATGACTTTAAGAAACTAAAGCAAAAATAATTCTTCACACTCTAAATATTGCTCTTGTTTCCTGGGGTATTTTTCTCCATATACTGTATCTACTGCAGGTACAAAGAAGGACTTCAGATGTGAGGCATTATTCTATTTGGGATTGTCCCCTCTCGTTTTGACTGCAGGATCCGTGCTTTTTATATTAGTTGGTATTCTTTGTATCATTTATTTTGGGTGAAGTAGCAATAAATAAGTAAAGTCTTAAAAGGAAAACAGAAGTTGCAAGAAAAAAATTTTTCATTACTGCCCTTAATAAGGACACTTTGCCTTTGGAAGAAATAGACCTAAGCACCCAAAAATGTGTAGAAAGGGATGATTAGCTTCGCCAGTGTAGTGATGGCTATGCTCGTGCAATGATAGAAAAAGAACACCTTGTCATACAAATTGTTTGCAGATTTCCACTCCTCGGTGATTCCATCTGTTTGTAATCCGAAGCTCCTCGCGCTGCTTCCATCTCTCACTCTGAGTTAAATGAGTCTCATCAGAGCCCCACTCCCCGCCTGGTTCCCCAGGCGGGGCTCTGGGCTGGGGGCGGGGCTTCCAGCGGGAGCTGTTGGTCATCGGAGCTTACACACATGCGCTCTCTTGACAGAACCTGTTTTGAAAGATTTTCAGTTTATTGAAAGGAAAACTTCAAGTGTAGATCCCACGGAAGTTAAATGTTGTTCTTGTTTGTTTCATGTTGTGAAGTTAAATGTTGTTCTTGTTTGTTTCATGTTGTGTATTGTTTCAAAATGCATCTTATCTTCAGATAACAGGGTTAACACTCATGTAGCAAATAAAAATGCACAACACCCAGTTAAAAATGCCCAGTTAAATTTGAGTTTCAGATAAACAACAAATAATTGTTTTAGTGGTAAATATGCCCCCAATTTAACTGTGTCCTATATTTTACCTGAGAAACCTAGTTGAGACCAAATCAAGATTCCAGAATTAGACGGACTGAAAAGATTGGTCACAATATTCAAGGTACGAATTCAATATAAATGTGATTTTTGAATATTCATATGTGGAATTTTTTTGGCCGTATGGTATTGCAGTTATGTTTTAAGAGTCCTTATCTTTTAGAGACATTTACTGAAATGATTGATGAAATTATGTAATGTTTGGGATTCACTTGTAAATAATGCAAGAGGCAGATAAGTGGATGGAGCAGACTGGCTGTGAGTTGATGGGGACATGAAGGTTGATTATACTTTATTATCTACTTTTGAATCTGTTTGAAATTTTACACAGTAAAAAAAGCAATGGCTTTGTGTAAGTCATGTCTTTAGGTTTAAAATATCTATCATCGAAACATCCTAAGTGTCGGAGAGTTGAGGGCTTGCACCGTGGCACTTGGAGGGGCAGCAGATGGAGGCAGGGAACAGTGCGCCATTCCGCATTGTATCATCTTTGTCCCTCCATTGGGGCATTAACCGTCTTGATGTTTGTCTTTATCTCTCCATAGAGCAATGAAAGAAAGCTGCGAGTTCGTGGTTAGCTTCTCAGTTTGAGGTTGTTCAGTATGTAACGGGATATCTAGGAAAAGCTCATGAAGAGGAGAACTGGTTAAGTAGAGAGGGACAGTGCTTTGTGCTACGGCCAGCGTTTTGAAAATAGTTGAAACACAAAATGAAATAAACCGTTGGTTTGGGTCAAAATAATAAGCATTACATTTTTTAGTTTGTTTGTGGTTTTTTTAAACAACTGACAGTCAATTTATAAAAAGATTGATTTAGGCATCTGCAGTGGTGACTTCAACCTCAACTCCTGGCACAATACTGATGGAAGTGATCTGCTTAACAATCTCGGAGGGGCTGTGCAAGTCGGACAGGCACTTTTGGATCCTCATGTGAAACTGATCCCAAGTCTTAGAACCCTCCCCGCAGGGAGTTTTTCTTGTAGTGATTCTCAGAGTCTTCGTAGGCGTCCGAACTGGTCCTTTCACTTTGAGATTCCTTTTCTTTGCGCTTCTGATCAAGTCAGCACACACCTTCTCCAAAGACTTTACATTCCCGCTGGTTCGTCGTTCTAATTCGGTGAATTGCCCTCTTTGGTTTCTCCGTGTCTTTAAAAGCCCCTGCGGTGGTGCAGCTTCCGGACCGACTTGTTCCCGGTTGAAGGCGAACAGCAGTGAGCCGCAGCTGCAACTGCGACTTCCTCAAAAAGATTGTGGTTTTTACAAAACAAATTTCTTAAACTGATTAGATTGAAGCCTTGGTAAATTAATAAATTGGGTATATAGTCTAATAATTCCTCACTGGCCAAGCTTCTCCAGCAGGTAGCTGTCAGCAGCTGGGAATGCTCTCTCTGGCACGACTCCTGGCAGTTGCTCATCGATGGACATCTTTAATGGTTTGCTTTTTTCTCATTCCAGGATTTCCTTCAAATGTTGTTGGAGAACATCCCAGAAGAAAAAAGGTGAGGGCCAATTTAGGAATTAAGAGCCTAGTTTCACTTTTATGTTTAAAATGACCCTGCCATTGTTTGGCTTATCAAACCAAGAAAATTCAGTCTTCCTCTCTTAATAGAGGCAGGGACCCGGCCCAGCCAGCAGGAGTCCTAGGAGGAAATGGGCCCTGCGGATACTGAGAGCTAGTGGGCGCAGCAGAGAGGCCCAGGTCAGGAGCCCCCAAAGTGGCGTATGCGGCAGGCCAAAGACACTCTGCGGCCTCAACTGCTGTGGAAAAGAGTGGGAGAGAGGAAAGCTCTAAAACTTAGGGTGGCTGTAGTTAACATGACTTAATATAAGGAAACACTGTTTTATTGAAGGCGAAAATATTGTGTAATAATGAGTGTGGGATCTGAAGTCAGGCTCTTCACAGTTCTAACCCCAGCTCTGCCCCTTCCCATCTATGTAACATTTGGAGAAGATCACTTCATCCCTCCAAATTCCAGTTTTCTACCCTCTGGCAGGGTTTCACAGAGCATTAGATGGAATAATACATATGAAAATAGGTGCTTAATTACCGATTGATATAACAATAATCAGCTTCTGTGCAGTAGGCATTTATTCAGGATCTATCTACAGGAGATCCATTTGATCCTCATTACAGCATTTTCTCTTCATCATCATTACCATCACCATCACCATCATCATGATTATGATAAGCCAACACTTTTTCGGAGGTTCCTGTATACAAGCACTCAGTTAATCCTCTAAACAACACTTTCTGGTACATTGTGTTTTTATCCCTGTTTTACCAGTAAGAGGACTGAGGTACTGAGGGGCTGAGTAAGCAGCCAGTGCTGTGAGAGCTGTGTGTTGCATGGCTGGGATTTGCTTCTGTGTAGCCCAGCCCTGGAACCTCTGCTCTTATCCACAATGGTCCACAGGATAAGTAACTTTCCAAGGTCCCTTAGTTAGCAAGGGAGCTGGTCCAGATTGGAATGAGGTCTGCCTGGCTCTCACCCATGTTCTTCGCAGTATGAGCTCACTTTGCAAAGAAAGATCCTCTTCTTTGGAGGTGTCCAGTTTTATTCTGGCTAACCGCCTACAGGGATTCATCAAAGTTTGGATTAGAATCATTCCAACCTTTCCTTATAATTTCCTATCTTAATTTAGGCACTAAAAGTGAACACCCCGGAACATAATTTCTAATAGTAAAACTGGTATTCAAATCTTAAAGGGGGCATCTTGAGAAAGTAAACATTTCTTTCAAGAAGAACCAACATCACTCTCCTTTCTGTCCCACAGTTTTGGCCATATTTTTATGCTCGGAGCAGATTTCCAAATGTGGAAATCTGTGGAATTCTTCAAAGCAGACATTGGTTTAGATCCATGCAAGGCCAGGCACTTCTGTGTCGATGAGCCTGTCTTGTAGGCAGCCTGATTCAGGGGTCTTACAAGTAAGGTGTCAGAGTTTATGCTACCGGGAGGTGAAGTTAATTTCGGCGGGCTGGAGGAATCCAGGGGCCATGAGGATGTGGAGATTTTTTCTTTATCTTCCACCTTCTACCTCCAGATCTTGGTTCAATAGTTAGAAATGTTATTGTTCAGCTTTTAAAAAAATCAGATGGGAACACACACGTAAAGCAAATTGGTGCATCATATAGAATTAACATAGCCGTATTATTTGTTAACTTCCTTAATTTCTACCTTTTTCTGTTCATGCCTTTCATGCTAAAGGAAGTCTTACCCATGGAGATTGCACGGGGCTGTAGTCACTGGCCCAGATACTTAGCTTTTTAAGGTGACTCAAAGGAAGTATGGCTTATTTTGGAAGGTCTAAAATGTTTCGGATTTACCATCTTTTCTTTTCAAAGGGAAATATGGGTTTTCTTCATGCAAAAATCACTTCAGATGTGGTTAACATTCCTAAGGTCAAGAACAACAGTTTACTTGTATGATTTTTTTATTTTCCTTCTCTTTTGTACCTGCCCTGGAATAACTTTTCAGGTCCTATAATAGAAGGGAGCTCTTTCCTTAGGAACTAATGCAGAAGAAAAAAAGGGAGAAGAAAACTAATAGAAATTATGTAATTATCTCTTGTTGCCAAAGTGTGTTTCTGAGTAATGACTGTGCATTCTTTCAGAACTTCTTAGGGTATGAATACAGTAGTTTTCATGGAAGCGACAAAGTGAATTTTAGTTTGGGAAGTCTTCTTTCCTTTTATCCCTTCCTAAGAAGCTTATGGAATGGCCCTGAGCCCTCATTTGGATGGTCCTGAGCCCTCTTGTTCCGGGAAACCTGGATTTTATCATTGTGAATATTTATTGAGGCGATACACTGTGGACCCACCAAAGGATGTTTGTCGTAACTGTGGAAGAGCAGCATCTCCGTTTAATGGTGGCCGATGACCACCAGCCGTCGTCCCCAATGAGAGGGTACCTCTCCCAGTTAGGGTCATGTTTTGGCTAGCAGGTTTAAGGTGTTTTTTAAAAATTCTCCTTAGTCCTGGCCATTGTGAGTCAGTTGCAGTGTTGTCCTATAGCTGAAGGGTTATGGGTTCAATTCTCGGTCAGGGCACATACCTAAGTTGTGAGTTGACCCCGGGTCTGTGTGCATGCATGTGCGACTCCCAGTCGGATGTGTGCAACCCCTAATATGGACACACGTGTTCCCTGGCTCAGGTGGATGTGGGAGGTAACCAGTCAATGCTTCTCTCTTGCATCAATGTTTCTTTGTCTCCCTTCCTCTCTCTCTAAAAGCAATGAAGAAAATGTCCTCAGATGAGGATAAAAAATAAAAATAGAAGTAAAAATTGTCCTTAAAAATTAAGACAACTTCATAACTACAGTGAACCAGTACAGCAAATGTACTGGAGTACTTTTTGAAACTCAAACATCTTTCTACTAACTACTTTCTGAATCTAATTCAGCTATTGAAACAGACTGTTTACCCTTTTACCTATGCGGCATATTGTATCAATTTTACCTAGGTCTCCAAAGGCCCATACCTATCCCCAGAACATCTAATCTTTGACTCTTTTGCAAAATGATCTTTAGGCACATCCATTAGGCACTTGGGCCATTCTGAACAGGGCAAGGTTTTTCAGATTTGACCAGCTAGTCGGTGTTCAGGGCTGGCATCCTCCATCATACTGCTTTTGCATTGTTCTCTTGATTCGATTAATTTAACATTCTCTATTGAGCGCCTCCCATTCCAGGCTTTAGGCTGGACAATGGGGAGCAGAGTGAATAAATTCCATGCCTAACCCCCAGGAAGCTCCTAGTTGACTGCTGAAGACGTACATGAAACATACATTGTGACTCAATGTAGGAAGTGCTCTGGGGAGCTTCGCAGTCCTGGGTACACAGAGAAGGGTCTCATCAGTCCTAGGCTCCAGCCTTCAGGCAAAGCAATCCCACCGAAGGTTTGAAGTAGAGGAGTGACATCAGTAGATAGGGAAGGTACTCTGGGGTGGGGGGCAGCATGGGAGAGAGATGGGGGTGGGAAGAAAGAGAAGTCAGGAGACCAATTTGAAACCAGTACAACAGTTCAGTCAAAATATCTAGAGCTGGAACCAGGGTAGGAATGTTGGTGGAGGCCCTGGGGTTGGAGAGTAATGAGCAATCAGAGAGATTCCAGAGACAAGACTTGGGCGATGGGTGGTGAACTGTGAATGGAGGAATCCAGAATGAGCCTGACCTTTTCTTCCGACAACTCAGCCACTCTGGAGTTGTGCTGGAAGTGTCGGGGCCCTTGTTTTATCTGGGGAGTCGGTGTGATGCAGTGGGAGCAAGGGGGACAGTGTTTGAAAGTGAAAGCAGGGAGATGAGGAGTTGCATTTTAGACATTGTCAGTGAGAGGTTTCTGTTTAAATGCTGATGTTTAAGAGACAAAGAGAAGTAAAAGCTGGCAGTGTTCAGGGAAATCCAGACAAACCCTGGGCCCTGGCCTACCGGGGAAAGAACACCCTGCGGAGTACCTTATCCAGTGTACCCTGCCATTGATGTTCCAACAGTGTCGACAGCTACCAGTTCTGTCTTTGCTCATCAGTTATTGTGTTTGTGTGTACATGTTCATGTGTTGGTTTTAATTAAGTACTTTTCCTCCTCCATGGAACTAAGGAGTACTTGTTTTATAAATGTTAGGTCAGCAACCTTCATTGTCTATCCAAGTACAAATGACTTATTTTGATCAAGAAAATAAATAACCATGTGCAAAGGTTTGAGATACACCCTATTTGTATCCACATTTAGAGAGGGTACTTAAAATTTAAAACCTGTACAGAAGGTAAGCTGCATTCCAGAACAGGAGCATCTTTCATTTCAGACCTGAGCAGTGAAGTTCCTAAACCTTGCCTCCATCTAGTACCTGTACTCTCAAGGGTCTCTCCATCTATCCTTCAGTCCATGTTGAAGTGGCTGGGCTATGTGCTTCCCTTCAGAGACGTGGATAGAACATGATCTTTAGAATCTCAAGAGGCTGAGGACAGGAGTAAAGAGTGATAAAGACATTTCTCCTGATCAACAAGTTGATAGGCACAGTAGCAGATGTGGCTGATACTCAGCTCCCCCTCCCTGTCACTCTACCCTTAGAAATCAACTGAACAAACAGTATGGTGCATGCACTGCCATTTTCACGCAAGCCTGGGTCTATTTCTATGTACTTGAACATCAGGAAGAGAAGAGCAGTTGCTCATTTTGCGGCTTCTAACTAGCATCATGCCAGGGCATCTAACATATTCTCTCCCCTGCTGCAGTAACTACTTGTGATCACATTTGTAGCTCATAGGGACTGGAGATGGACGTCTAAAACTCAGGGAACTCTCCAACCAGAGGGCGTACCCATCAGCTGCTCCAGAGAACCTGGAGACTTCAGTCAGAAGTCGGAAGTGCCACTTGCGGGCACAGATCAGGAGGGCAGGCAGCCGAGATGGTCTGGTACTTTTAGCTATCTGTAGAAAATCAATTTCCATAGTGATCAGACATGCAGAAGAGTAATTTCCTGGAAGTCCTGAGTCCCAGTGAAGTGGAAATGCTCTGCTTGTCTGTTGTGAGATTCACGCCACAGGATTTCAGGGGGCAAATAGTCACCATTGGGTTGGACTCTGGGTGTCTTGATTTGAAAAGTCAGCTTTCAGCTTTACCACTCCTGTATATCCTTGTCCAGACCTAAAAATACACCTGCACTACTATCTCAATATTTTGGATCAAAAGCAAAAACTATGTACATGTTTTGTGTTTTTTTTTTCTAAAATATGTAGTCCCTTTCTTCCCTGAATATTAAGCATTTTCACACGGTCTCTCATAATTTCCTTAGGAGGTAAGGCCACTTATAATACCTAATAGTTTTTTTTAGCAACTGGAGTTAATGCTTTCATCTTCTTCTCAAGAGTTGAGGACCTTCTTCCATGTTGGCAATCCATAGGCAGGCATGGGTGCAGCATGGCATCTACACTGTGCTGGGAGTCTAGAAACCCATCTTGTCTTCAGCCCTCTGTCTGGGTTGACATTGGCCAGTCTTGTTATGCTACAGTTTCTCCATCTTTTAAGAAGCTACACAACAATTGACACCCACAAGGATATTACAAGGAATGAAGTAATAATGGTTATAATATGTTTTGAACCTTTTCAAAGGAAAGTAATCTGAAAACATATGATCTCTTCCCTTAAGGGGGAGTGTCTTTTGCTCCTGGAGGCAGCTGAATGATGAACTCTCCTGCCTCATACTTTTAGCCCTGCCCAGGGGGTTCCCCATCTTTTCAGAACTCTAATCAAACGACAGACAAATAGGGCAATCATGGCAGGAGCCAGGCCACCTTCAGCCAGAGAGATGTGAGCAAAAAGGAGAGGTCAGCATTGTTTGGAGCAGGTTTGTTTGCACCATATCACAAAGTGATGCATCATGACACTTGATAACAATTGGTCTTGTACAGCTATTATAAAGTTTAAATGAGAATTTTTGTAGTATGTTGCATAATATGTGTTCAATAAGCAGTAGCTACTACTTTTTTAAAAAAACACTTTATTTTTACATTATAGTTGCCATACAGTATTATATTAGTTTCAGGTATACAACCCAGTGATTAGACATTTATATAACTTACAAAGTGATCACCCTAATAAATCCAGTATCCATCTGACATTATACATAGTTCTTACACTATCATTGACTATATTCCCTCTGCTGTACTTTACATCTTGTGACTGTTCTGTAACTACCAGTTCGTACTTCTTAATCCCTTCACCTTTTTCACCCTCTCAACCCCCTCCCATCTGGCAACCATCAAAATGTTCTGTGTATCTATAAATCTGTATCTGTTCTGCTTGTTTGCTTATTTTGTTTTTTAGATTCCATATATAAGTGAAATCATCTGGCATTTCTATGTCTGCCTTATTTCACTTAGCACGGTACCCTCTACGTCCATTCATGTTGTTGCAGATGGCAAAATTTCACTCTTTTTTTTATGGCTGAATCATAATTCATTTTATTTATGCGCCACTTTTTCTTTATCCACTCATTTATTGATGGGCATTTAGGTTACTTCCATATCTTGGCTGTGGTAAATAATGCTGCAATAAACATATTCATGTACATGTATTTTCCATTTAGTGTTTTGGGTTTCTTTGGATAAGTACCCGGAAGTGGAATTGCTGGGTCTTTCTGTGTTTCTTGTTATAGCCTTTGTTTTAAAGTCTATTTTGTTTGGTATAAGTATTACTACGCCAGCTTTTTTGTTTGTTTGTCTTGTTTCCCTTCTCATGAAGTATATTTTTCCATCCCTTTACTTTAAGTCTGTGTGTGTCTTCCACTCTGTAGTTAGTCTCTTGTAGATGTCACATGTAAGTATCTTGTTTTGTTGTCCATGTAGCCACCATATGTCTTTTGATTGGAGCATTTACTACATTTTTATTTGAAGTTACATATTGAGAGATATGTATTTATTGCCATTTTATTATTTGTGTTTTTATCCTTTTTTTATTCTTCTTAAAGAAGATCCTTTAACATTTCATGTGCTACTGGTTTAGTGGTGATTAACTTCTTTAGCTTTTTCTTGTCTGGGAAGCACTTTGTCTGGGAAGCACTTTATCTGCCCTTCCATTCTAAATGATAGCTTTGCTGGGTAGAGTAATCTTGGTTGTAGGTCCTAGCTTTTCATCACCTTGAATATTTCATGCCAATCTGTTCCAGCCTGCAAAGTTCCTGTTGAGAAATCATCTGACAGCCTTATGGGAGTTCCACTGTAGATAACTAACTGCTTTTCTCTGGCTGCTTTTAAGATTCTCTCTTTGTCTTTAACTTTTGCCCTTTTACTTATCATGTGTCTTGGTGTGGGTCTCTTTGGGTTCTTCTTGTTTGGGACTCTCTGTGCTTACTGGGCTTATATATCTATTTCCTTTGCCAGGTTAGGAAAGCTTTTCATCATTAATTTTTCAAATATGTTTTCAATTTCTTGCTCTTTCTCTTTTCCTTTCAGCACCCTCATGATGTGAATGTTGATGTGCTTGAAGTTATCCCAGTGGCTCTATAAACTAGCCTTATTTTTTTTTAATTATTTTCCCTTTTTTGCTATTCTGATTGGGTTTTTTCTGCTTCCTTATCTTCCAACTTGTTGATTTGATCCTTTGCTTCATCTACTCTGCTGTTGATTCCCTATAATGTATTCTTCATTTCAGTTAGTGTATTCTTCATTTATGACTGGTTCTTTTTTATGTTTTCTATCTCCATTTTTATGTTTCCTATTTCTTTGTTGAAGTTCTAAGTTTATCTAACTTCCCCTAAGTTTACTGAACATCCTTATAACCAGTGTTTTGAATTCTGCATCTGGTAGATTGCTTGTCTCCTTGTCTTCATTTTGTTTAGTTCTTTTTCTGGAATTTTGTTCTGTTCTTTCATTTGGAACATGTTTCTTTGTCTCCACACTTTTGTTGCTTTCCTGTGTTTGTTTCTATGTATTAGAGTTGCTGCTACATCTCCGAGTCTTGGTAGAGTGGCCTTACGTAGTAAGCATCCTGTAGGGCCCATTGGCACAGCCTCCCCAGTCATCTAGCTGGGCATTCCAGGTGCACCCCTTGTGTGAGATGTGTGCATCCTCCTGTTATAGTTGAGCGTTGATTGCTGTTGGCATATCCATGGGCGGGATATCCCCTCGCCCATACCAATAGGCTTCAAAGACTAGGTACAGTTACCATGGAGAATCTGCTATGCAGGAACTTACCCCATGGGGAAGAACTTACTTCAGTGGGGCCTAGGTATCTGCTAAGTCCATCCCTTGAGTGTGTCACTTGTGGAGGTGATTGGGTGGTGCTTTGATGTGGTCTGAAGTTGTCTACCAGGTACACTGACTGTGGGGGCTCCCGAGAAGTGCAGTCCAAGATCAGCTGCTCCATATGCCCCACCTGGGGCCACTCTGCATGAACTACAAAATTATCTGCGATGACTGCTACTTTTGCTGGGCTTGGAGGTGACCAGAAGAGGCCAAGCTATGAACCGAGGCCAGCTGCCTCTAGTGCTGGGCCTGGGGCTACTTAGTAACATGTATGTGTTACACAGAGGCCAGATGTTGCTTGTTTGAGAGATTTTAGGAAAGATGGCAGCATGAGCCAAGACAGGCAATTTGTGTGGAAAAGCCACTGGAAAGATTTTGGGTGGGGTTGTATGTTGGGTGAGACAGGGATTCAGGGAATTACCAGGGCGGGGGCAAACAGTGTTAGCCAGAATGATGGAGATGCAGATATGGCACCTGCCTGCTGGCTCTGTGGGAAGAGGACTCAGCAAAGGGACAATGGTCTCTGCCAGCACTTCTGTCTTGGAGTAAGCTGCCCCTCCAGCTGTCACCCTGATGCTAAACAATTCAGTTCCTCCTCATATGTCCCTGGCATCTTTTGGCTGCTTTCCCAGTACTACTGGTTAGAGCATTAGTCTGTCAGCCAGTAAGTCTGTACTCGGGCCCTTCAAGAGAAATACCTGGGGTTCCAGCAGCCCTCCCATCTCACTCATCTACAATCCTGGGTGGTTTTTATACCCAGAAGTTATGGGAACTTCTCTTCCTGGCACTGGAACCCTGGGCTGGAGAGCCTGGTGTGGAGCTGGGAACCCTGGCTCCTCAGGGTGGACATCCACAGCCAAGATACCTTTCCCAATTTTTAACCACCACACATGGGTGTGGGACCAGCCCATTCCACATCTCTACCCTTCCTACTAGTTTTGATGTGGCTTCTTCTTATATCTTTAATTATAGGACCTCTGTTCGGCTAGATCTCTGGCAGTTCTGAATGATGGTGGTTCTGTAGTTTAGTTGCACGGGTGTGCACATAGATGCATATGAATGTGCCCATAGGGACATTAATGCACACATGCATTCACATGCACACGCCCGGGCACACACAGGCCCATGAATACACGTACATGCACACACATGAATGCACACCCAAGCACACATTTATGGGCACATAAGCACATGAATGCACACATGTAAAGCACACCCAGATACATGGGCGCATACGCACACACATGCACTTTTGCACACAGGCACATGAATGCATGTGTTCGTGAAAATACATGAGTGTGCACACATGGGTGCTTAAGTGCACATGTGCATATGTGCACATGAGTGTACATACACATCCATACTCTCATAGCTTACAGAGTGGATGAGGCCATTCACACTGAGATTGATGCTGTTAAGCGACAACAAAGAAGTAGGGGAAAGGCGCAGGGATGGAGGCTTTCACACAAGGCATGTCCAGTCACCCCACTGAATTTGGGAGTCTGGACCACGATCCTCTGGAAGTTGCCACCTTCCCCAGATTTGCTTATGCTCTCTCCCTTTCCCTGGCCTGTTTTCCTACTGATGGGCATCATCTTGAAAATGAATCCAAAGCACTGTCTCTTCATTGTCTCTTTCCCTCTGTGTATTTTTTCTGTTTAGAATAAAACAACAGTCACCTCCTTGAGCGCCTTTGCTTTTGCCTGGGCAGGGAAGACAGAATTCCCAGTGACATACTTCTTCCTGGGGAAACAAAGGAAGGGAAAGTACCAGTTAGCCCCCTCCTTCCCCATCCCTCCTCAACCAAGGCCCACTCCTCCCTCCATCTCTGCCTCCCTCCCTCCCTCTCTTTCCCACTGTGTCCACCTGCAGCACAACTGACCAGAGCACTGGGCCTTCAGCACCTTAACTAATGCAGACAACACATATCTTTCCACAATTTCTTTCACAGTTCTTAAAGGGAGGGAGAGAAGGAATGTTATACATAGAAAATGTAGTATATAATATATAAAATAAAACAAAGATATACATCTTAACAACTTGGGGATATCTTCTTGAGGGAGGTGATTATTATCTTAAAAAGGAGTGGTTTTTATTGTATTAATAGTGAGGTGTGTTTTCATTCCAATGAGTATTTATAGAGATCCTCTTTTATGCCAAGACCTGTTCAATGCTGGGTTTAGAAAGTGAGTAAAACAGGTGTGGACCCTGATCTCAGAGAGCTCCAAACCAGCAAGACAGAGTTAAAAGTCAAGTAATTAGCCCTGGCAGTTGTGGCTCAGTAGATTGAGTGCCAGCCTGTGAACCAAGGGTCACTGGTTCGATTCCCAGTCAGGGCACATGACTGAGTTGTGGGCCAGGTCCCCAGTAGAGGGTGTACGAGAGGCAACCACACATTGATGTGTCTCTCCCTCTTTTTGTCCCTCCCTTCCCCTCTCTAAAAATAAATAAATAAAATCTTAAAAAAAAAAGTCATGTAATCAAATAGATCAATGTCACAAATCATGTTGGGGTGGTGTCACACAGAAGACAAGCAGCGTGGTGGACGTGACACACACAGCCCGGGGAGAGGGCTCCAGGAAGGGCCCTGTGAGCAGACAAACCAGCTTGAGCAGAAGTTATCTAGAAGCAGAGGAGGAATTCCTTGAAACTTCAGGAAAGCACAACTTAAAATCCATGGATCCTCAATATATTGGATACTTAGTACATTTAAGGAGAATTCAAATCAGTGGAGCATGAAACCAGCAGGATTTCAGCTGACTCTGGACCAGTCATAATATTTCAAATAAAGCGGAGCGTGGGTCTGCTGGAGAGCCGGGCCGTAGAGGCCTCCTGCGCTGCGTTCATCTGGGCCTCGCTGTGCTCCCGCAGCGAGTTGCTTGTCATTGTTCATTGTCACTCTCAAGTTTGAATTTTGTTGGGATGCACCAAGTGCTGTGATGTCAGGTTTATTTTGTCCCACTCTTAGGAGGCAGTCGTGCCTGATGTGTCTTATGGACATGCCCGGTCCACCTGAATTGGCTCCCAGCCCGAGCGGCCCTGTCAGAGCGGTAAAGGCACCCATCGTGGTCTGCCTCAGTGTTGGATTTTGTTCTACTGACTGAAGACAGGCTGTACTCAGTGTGACTGTGTCCCCCTCCACCAGACCCCCTTGTACACTTTAGGCTGGGACAGCAGTGGTGGTATTTCTCTGGAATTTCAGTGCTGCGATGTGCTTGAATATTTGGAAAGACCCTTTTGTCATCAGTGCTCTGTAACTTTTAACCTTTACTTTTTTTTTTTATCTTAAAAGGCTTGATCTGTCTGTCGAAAGCATCTTCCGAGACTGGCTTGAGAGTTCCGGGCTACCACAGGTGAGCTCCAGATCAGTGCTTCAGGGGAGACCGTGGAGAACACTGACTCTTGCCACTCAGTGTATCAGTCACGACCGTGACTTATGTCTGTATTTATACATATAAAGGTAATCATCTTCCTGAGTTGGAGTATCCCTAAGTCAGAAAAATGATGGCCTCCCACCCCTTCTCGGCCTGCTGTCAGCCCTCTGCCTCAGGTGACCTGTGTCACGACAGACATGCCGCTAGGCCCCGAACTGTGTGTAGATGAGCTCTTGCAAAGCATGTGTATTTTGGGTGGGGTGACCAGGCCACAACTCAGTGCCACTGGTGGGTTTGCAGCTGGAACTCCAGCTCTGTCCTTTGAATACAGCCAGACAGGAAGCTGGCTTCTTTCAGCTTTCCTCTGACCTGTCCTACCCATGGTTTCTCCATCATTTCCCACTGTATTTGCCCCTCGACTTCCTTCTCAAGTTTTGCATCCCTTCCTCAGGCTGGCTTCTCATTCAATTGGCCATCAAGGTTCATTTCTCCATCTTAGACACAGGGACCTGTCCGTAGTGAAACTTTTACTCTCTCCCTCCTTTTCAGCCCCTGGGCAATTTTGAGGAGAGATGGTTCCCAGCTAGCCCGAGCTCCTTCTCTCCCCTCCAACCTCCCCAGGCCTGAGCTTCCTGGAGCCTAAAGGGTAGCCCCAGCCCCTCACCAGCCCAAGTGCTGCCTATCACTAGAGCCTGGGACCTTAGAGGTCCCAGGGTGGCATCCGGGTGGGGCTGGTCCAAGTACCCTGCTGTCCTGGCACTTTCCCAGAGGGGTGCCTCTGGTATGGGCTGCACACCAGTCACAGAGGCCCCGGCCTGGGAGTGGCCCCCCCTGGTGAGAAACCGCCTTGGACCCGTTAGTCCCGTTAGCCTGCTCATTTCTGGTTTCATGGCTGGTTATATGAGCTTCCCCTTGGGAGTGTCTGAATGTCAATGAATGTCTGTGAACCATGAAATTAAGGAACAGGCAGGGCTGTTCTCCATTACCTTTTCATCCCTCTCCTCCCATCTTTGTCCTGTCCTACCACACAGGAGAAAATATCGGCCACCAGCCACCGTAAGCTCATTCCTAAGAAGGTTGCATTGTCTTGGGGTCATCTGTTAAAAGTTATTTGTTTGGCCTAATCCTTCTGGAAACAAAAAAAAGAATAAAATCCGGAGTCCTAAAAAGGCAGAACAAAGCATAGGTGGACAAGGTAGCACTTGGTCCTGGGAGGCAAGTGCTTTTAACTTGTATGTATTAAAATGAGCTGCTGTGACTTCTAAAAGGGTACCTTCCTAACCAGGCAGCTTTCCGGGTACAAAAATCTCAGGGGGACAGCTTTAGATCGGTCTGAGCCTAAATAGCCAAGACTTGCCCTTGTTTTAGTTGGGCAGGGGGCCACCCCCTAAAGCCGCGGCCTAGTATTCTTAGGCCAGGCTATTGCAAGGTTCCCTGACATTCTTAGCATGGTCTAGAAGCTGGGAGGAGTTGGGCGCTCAGAGAGCAGAATCCTGAATCTCCTGGCTCCAAACAACAAGTCCGTTGTGTTGAGCAGTTAGCCCCCAGGGAAGAGAACAGAAGGAGCCCTTCATCATTGCCCAGAAGCAGCCGCACCACACTCCGGCGGCTGTAACACTGGGACTGACCCTCTCACTCTCAGGAGGCTCCTTATTTCCCTTGAAGAGTCTGAGGCTTTGCCACCAGCAGGAGGCTTTTGCTTTTCATTAAAAGGGGGAGTTCTACTTGCATTAGTGACAGCTTATTGTGTAGACAAGAATCTCTGCTGTAAACTGACGAAACCTGCTGTCAAAACACAGCCAGGTGCAAGGGGCCAACTCAGTTATAAATTGTCTTTAAAACCCAACTGGTATTTCCTTGGGTGCTTAACTGTTCAGTAAAAACAACAGCATCAGACAGAAAAGGCCCTGATTTAGTGCACATCTTTCCATTGGTAAATGATCAGAAGGCGTCTTTTCATCTCCTTACCCATTTTCTGCCATTATTTATGTGGCTGATGATGATTTACCTGCTTGTGCTCCTTGAGAGTTCCTTCTTGTTTCCACTTCAGTGAAAGGCTCTGCAAAGGCTGGGACCCTCTGGTTGCAGGAGCCTGGCGGTGAATGGGACACCTTGTTCTTTGTGTCCATCATTGTAATATAAAGTTACTAGTGTGCTTGGCCTGGAATGACAACCAGAGCACTGAAATCACTCTGATGCTCTTTGTTCTCATTAAAAATTTCTGTTCACCAGCAATTGAAGTCACTCACGACAAAAGAGTCACGTTCCACTGGTGAAGTCTTTGTTCCACAGGTTACAGAGGCTTTTTGTCTTCTCTCAGGGAGGCTTGCCTTGTCGTTGGCCTCGATTTTCCTTTTTGGCCACATTGAATGGAAATCATTTTTAAAAATGTAGAAATAGCTTCACCAGCAATAAAAGTGATCATGAGCCCTAAAGAAGTAACAGGAATTGGATCCAAACCCCTTCAAAGAATACCCAGCCCATAACCTTTGCTTTGCAAACAGATTTAAAATTGATTCTACCATTGGTATTATAGATGATTTCCTTGTATGACTTTTTTTCTGATCGTAGATGTATTATATGTGTATATATATATAGGAATATAAAAAAGTCTATTATAAAATAAAAATGACCCAGAGATAATTTTTAAAATAAATCCTTTGTCATTTTCCTATATGAATATATAGTTTACCCTTTTCTTTGTCTCCCTTTTCAAAAATAAAAATATGTTTTCTGTACCAAGTTCAAGGAATGGCAAAATGTAAAACTTCAAAGCCCTTGCCCTCTTCAGTCTCACCCACCAGAGAGAACCCTTCCTTCCACACATTTTTCTGTGCTCTATAGCATGTAGGTGCATATTCCTTTAAAGCAGAATTGGAATTTTACTATTCAAACTTAAAGTTTTCATCAGGTATTAGGAAAACTGGACATGCATCTGTTAAGTTTCGAACCAATTTCTTATACCATATACAAAAATAAACTCATTAAAATGAGTTTAAATGTAATGAGATTTGAAAGTAAGACCTGAAACCATAAAACTCCTAGAAGAAGAGATAGGTAGTAAACATTACTCTTAGCAATAACTTTTTGGGTATGTATCTTTGGGCAAGGGCAACAAAAGAAAAAATAAATAAGACTACATCAAAAAGACAGCCTACTGATGGGAGAAGGTAATTTGCCAATGATACATCTGATAAGGGGTTAATATCCAAATTATATAAGGAACTCATACAACTTAATATCAAAAAGAAAATCCAATTTAAAAATAGACAGAGGACCTGAATAGACATTTCTTCAAAAAGGACATAGAGATAGCCAACGAACATATGAAAAGATGCTCAACATCACTAGTCATGAGGGAAATACAAATTAAAACCACAATGAAATATTACCTCACAACCCTCAAAATGACTATCATCAATAAATCAACAAATATCAAGTGCTGGTGAGGCTGTAGAGAAAAGGGAACCCTCGTGCACTGTTGGTCGGAATATAAATTGGTGCGAATGTAAATTGGTGCAGCCACTGTGGAAGGCAGTATGAGGTTGCCTCAAAAAATTAAAAATAAAGTTGCCATATGATATAGCAATTCCACTTTTAGATATTATCCAAAGAAAACATAAACACTTATTTTAAAAGATATAGGGGCCCCGTGTTCATTGCTGCAGTATTTACAATAGCCAAGCTATGAAAGCAACCTAAGTGCCCATTCATAGACGAGTGGATAAAGAAGATATGGTACATATGTACAATGGAATACTACTGAACCATAAAATACAATGAAATCTTGACATTTTCAACAACATGGATGGACACAGAGGGTATTGTGCTGTGAAATAAGTCAGACAGAAAGACAGATACCATATGATTTCACTATGTGGAATCTAAAAAACAAAACAGATGGGCAAACAAACAAAACAGAAGCAGACTCGTACATACAGAGAACAAGCTGATAGTTGCCAAAGGGTAGAGAGTTAGGGGCATGGAATTTTTTTTAAAAAATGGTCTACGTTTTACTTTCTTCCTTACTAGATGTGTGACCTCCTAAAATTTTTTTTAAAAATATGTTAGACATTTAAAATACCACAGGAAAAAATCAATTTTCTATACTTGTGTTGTCGTAACTATTTTATAAAAAAATAGATTTTATTCCATTGTGCTCTAGATTGTGATGATTGTTATGTTTGCTTGTTTACTCAAAATGCTCACTAGCTGAAGGATAAACGCTGTCTTTAGTACCTTGTCAATTTTAGAAGAGGGAAATTATAAATCATTTTACTTAATCTGTATAAAAAAAAGAGGAATCTTACATTTAACATTCTATAGTAAATATTCACCCAAGAAAGCATACATTAAAAAAAGCAGTATGAGGGAATATTTAGTATGGTCCATGGGGACTTCGCTGTGTGATTTCTATTACGGTGTGTTTGGTAACCAGCATCCTGTGCTTCATTGATCCTGGTATAGACTCCTACAGGCTAGACATAAAACTGGAGTGGTTTAAGAATTTCCTAAGATTTTAGAGTTAGAGCTTTTCTTCAAAAAATAAATGAAAGCAGGCCCGGCTGGTGTAGCTCAGTGGATTGAGTGTGGGCTGGGAACCAGAGGGTCCTGGTTCGATTCCCAGTCGGGGCACATGCCTGGGTTGCAGACCAGGTCACCAATGAGGGCCATGTGAGAGGCAACCATACATTGCTCTTTCTCCCTCCCTTCTCCTCTCTCTGAAAATAAATAAAATAAAATCTTAAAAATAAATGAAAGCAAAACACAAAGTTAATATGGGTAGATAGATAGATAGAGAGATATCTTAAGTATTTCCCAAATCCCTTGATATAATTCAAGAGCAATACTTTTAACAGTTGCAAAGATTTCTATAGTACCATAATTTAATTTATTCAGATTGGTGCCGCCCTCTAACCCCTCTCCCTGTTGGAATAAGAAACATTATTTCTTTTTTTTTCCACTTATTTTTATCCAAATTTTTATTTATTTTTATTTTAAGTGTAATTTATTGATTATGCTATTACAGTTGTCCCATTCTTTTTTCTCCCCTTTATCCTCCTCCTCCCAGTACCCCCATTCCTTCCAGCATTCCCCCCACCCCTTAGTTTATGTCCATGTCATACATATAAGTTCTTTGGCTTCTCCATTTCCTATACTATTCTTAATATACCCCTGTCTTGTTTGTACCTACCAATTATGCTTCCTATTCCCTGTACC
Source organism: Micronycteris hirsuta (assembly GCA_004026765.1). NCBI lineage: Eukaryota > Metazoa > Chordata > Mammalia > Chiroptera > Phyllostomidae > Micronycteris > Micronycteris hirsuta. The sequence goes on from PVJI01000749.1 coordinate 56,186, forward strand.
TTTACCACTATTCTCACCCTTCCCCCTCTCCACTGATATCCCCCGTGTGAGCTCCATTTCTGTGATTCTGTTCCTGTTCTAGTTGTTTGCTTAGTTTGTTTTTGTTTTAGGTTCAGTTGGTGATAGTTGTGAGTTTGTTGTCATTTCACTGTCCATAGTTTTGATCTTCTTCTTTTTCTTAGATAAGTCTCGTTAACATTTCATATAATAAGGGCTTGCTAATGATGAACTCCTTGAACTTTACCTTATCTGGTAAGCACTTTATCTGCCTTTCCATTCGAAATGATAGCTTTGCTGGATAGAGTAATCTTGGATGTAGATTCTTGCCTTTCATGACTCTCAATACTTCTTTCCAGCCCTTCTTGCCTGTAAGGTTTCTTTTGAGAAATCAGCAGATAGTTTTATGGGAACTCCTTTGTAGGTAACACTCTTCTTTTCTCTTGCTACTTTTAAGATTCCCTCCTTATCTTTTATCTTTGGCAATTTAATTATAATGTGTCTTGGTGTGTTCCTCTTTGGGTTCAACTTGTTTGGAACTCTCTGAGTTTCCTGGACTTGTATGTCTACTTCCTTCACCAGATTGAGGAAGTTTTCCTTCATAATTTGTTCAAATAAATTTTCAGTTTCTTTTTCTTGTTCTTCTCCTTTTGGCATTGCTATGACTTGGATGTTGGAACATTTTAAACTGCACAGTCTGGATGAATGTTTCTTCTTTAATTCGTTGGTTGTTGAACTTCCATACAGTTCAATTTTCTGGCAGTTCTGGTTGTTTTTTGTTTTTAAATTGGTTGTTTCCTTTTTCCCATTGTGTGAGGAGGCAAAGTGTATCTGCCTACGCCTCCACCTTGGCTAGAACTCCATCCTTTGGAGACCTCAGGCAGCTGCAGCATGATCATCCGAACATCCTCGAGGAAGAGTAAACATTATTTCTAAGACAGTTGCCCGTTCTACTAATCTGAGAGTTCCATAAATAGATTTTGTTTTCTTTTTATCTCTGTCCAAAGGTCTCCACCATTCTGGCCCATACGTATATATATTCCAATCTTCTTTTAAAACTTTCATATGTGAATACATTGGAAATAACTTTTCCCACCTCGCCTTTCTTCTGCACTTCGCTATTTTCATTGCTCTAGAACTCTCTGATTTCTTCCTTTCTTTGATTTCCTTCCTACATTGCCAAATCCTTATAATCTTATGTATATATTTATTAATTTTCTAATTTTTTTCGTAGTGCCTCCTCCAGTTTTTCTATTTTGCTTTGACTAGTGCAGTAGCTAATTGGTCTTTTAGCCCCCAAGCCGTCCCCCTTCCATCATCGTCTATGTCAGTGTGAGTGAATCTTCCCAAAACACAACTCAGATCCACCCTCACCAGAAAACTTTTTCTCATTACAATGCCTTTGAAATAAAGTCTTTGGCCTGCTATTTCAGGTTGTCAGCTTATATGCCCCCAAGCTACCAATTTAACTCTGTTCTCTAGCATGTGCCCAATCATAATTACCAGTCAACAAATATTTGTGAGCTTTCCTACCAGCCTTCCTTTGTGCGTGCCCTTTTCTCTCCTTGGAATGTTTTCCTTTCTCTTTATTAGCAAGTATCATGACCTGTGTTTTTGTCATTGCTATTTGTATATGTCTCATACATCCCCTCCCTCGCCCCCAGAAACAAGGGTTGTGTCTGACTCATCCTTGTCTTATGTGCTATGATGTATGTGGTAGATGCTTGTGCCTCACTATTCTATACAGCAGCTACTAAACCACCTGTGGTTATTAAGCTCTTGAAAAATATCTAGCTCTGACAGTTGTGGCTTAGCTGGTTGGAGTATCATCCGCAAAGCGAAAGGTTGCCAGTTCAATTCCTGGTCAGGGCACATGCCTGGGTTGTGAGTTTGGTCCCTGGTTGGGGATCATATCATAGATAACCAATTGATGTTTTTCTCTCACATCAATGATGCCTTCCTGCTCTTCTCCCTCTTTTCCCCTCTTTCTAAAAATAAATAAATAAAATCTTTTTAAAAACTTTTAGAAAAATATCTAGTGCACCTGGAGAGCTGAATTTTTTGATTTAATTTAATCTCAATTTAAATTAAAATCTAATAATCCAGTTATTGTTTGTAGTAACTTAGGTATATGAATGCATCCATGTTTACTACTGTGAATTTCATGAAATCAAATTACAGACCGAGCATTTCTAATTAAAATTGAGTATCCAAATTGAGATGAACTATGGAAAACATATCAGATTTAGAAGAACTTAATACAAAAAAATGAAGGTGGTACTCTCATTACTCACTTTTCAAATATTGATTACATGTTGAAATAATGATATTTTGGATACATCATATACCCAATAAAATATATTATTAAGCCCTGGCTGGTGTGGCTCAGTGGTTGAGTGCTGGCCTGCTAATCAAAGGGTCACTGGTTCAATTCCCAGGCAGGGCACATGCCTGGGTTGCAGGCCAGGCCCCCAGTGGGGGACATGTGAGAGGCAACCACACATTGATGTTTCTCTCCCTCTCTTTGTCTCTCCCTTCCCCTCTCTAAAAAATAAATAAATAAAATCTTTAATATATATATTATTAAGATTAATTTTAGCTGCTATGTCTTACTTTTTAAACATGGCAACTAGAAAATTTTAAACAACAATTATGGCTTGAGTATATCCCTATTGAGCAGCATTGCTCTAAAGCTGTTAGTTGAATTATTATCTGAGTGACATGCCTTAAAATCCCCCACCAACAGGCACGTTGAAATCACTTGTACTTTTGTCAGACATATGCATGGAGACAGAGCCGGTGATTGCTGAGCTGCTCTTCACTCTGCCGGGGCAGCATGGGCGCTCTGACCCGCGGGTGGGAGAGCTCGGTCACTGACGGCACTGGAGCAGGCTAGTGAATTACTGACCTCACGTTGGCTCTTCATTTCAACTCCTGAGGCGGCCTGTTCCCTGAGGTGCTAACAAGTAGCACACTGATGCCTGTGACTCTCACAGCCTTTCTGTGTCTGCTTCTTTACTCTTCGGGGAAAGTGCTCAGCAGCCATTAAAGGCAAAATCATGGGCAGCAGAGGCAGCAACAAGGATAGAGAAGCTGGGCGATGGCCAGTCTCATACAGTGTCCTGGAAACAGGCAGGAATCAATTCAAGCTCCCAAACTTGCTCGTGACCCTGGAATTTAGAACAGCAGGTTATTGTGTCATCTTGGAAAATGCCACTTCTTTCCAAGCCAACACCTTCAAGTTGCCAAAGGCCACACAGCAAATGATGGAAAACTTTTAAGTCTTGTAGGGAAAATGCTGTAGTCACAAAATTGAGGAAACTTGATATGATGTAAGAGACTTTCTGTCATTGGAGCTCTTAGCACTGAGAAAGCCAGGTGGTTTATTAGAGGAAAAACTTGTAGGCTTCTTTTAGTACAGGTTATGTAATATTATCAACATAATTCTAAGGCCCATTAAGATATTCAGTCTCAGCCTTTGTTGGTGTGGCTCTGTGGATTTGGTGCCGGCACACAAACCAAGGGATTTCCGATTTGATCCCCAGTCAGGGCACATGTCTGGGTTGCAGGCCAGGCCCGCAGTGGGGGGCCCTGTGAGAGTCAACCACACATTGATGTTTCTCTCCCTCTCTTCTCCTGTCTCTAAAAATAAATAAATAAAGTCTTAATTAAAAAAAAGATATTCAGTCTCAGTGGTGTCTGTAAGAATCTTAATGGTCATTCAAGAAAATTGAGGCTAGTTCTTTTGCAAATTCCAGAGAAATTATATTTTTCAAATTATGAGTACTATGAGATCCTTGATTTCTTTTGTTTTCCCTGTGTTTTTTTAATCCTCCCTAAGGATATGTTTATTTATTTTAAAGAGAGGAAGGGAGGGAGGTGGGGGGGGAGAGAGAGAAGAAAGAAACATTGGTCAGTCACCTCCCATATGAACCCTGACGGGGGATTGAACCCACAACCTTTGGGTGCACTGGATAACGTTCCAACTGACTGAGCCACCTGGCCAGGGCACTTGGTTCTTTTATATCAGTCAAAGCAGTTGCCATAATATGCCATGCTTTGGGGGTTCTAATAATTTTACTCTTATTTCTGTCTGTGGTTGGCCTCACTTTCTAAGTGACTAAACACTTTGTCAGAGGTCCTTAGAGGTACAACGCTTGGTTCCCTGGCCTCATTTGGGGCAAGGCCTGCAATGCCAATGAGTTACCATAGTCACTCATTGTTTATCGGAGCACCTGGCTCTTCCCAGAGGTTCCTCAATGTGGTGGACTGCTTGGCAGTCACAAGAGACAGGGCCCATCCTCCCAAAGAGAAATTGGTGACTGAGGTCTGTGCTGGGCATTGTGTTTATACAGGAATTCTGTTTGACACTGTCCAAATGTATTGACCTTTTCACAGCCTGAGGCATCATGATGAAACAGGAGACATTTTCCTTTGGTGCCCCAAATGAAAGCTCTGTGTCTTCCCTCCTTTCTCTCCCTTCCAAAAACTGATTTCCAGAAAGAATTCAAACCTCATTCACAGTAGTCTAAGAGAAGACTTGAAGTAAACAGTGAGGGTGAAAGTATTTCCTCTCCCTCGAAGATTTTCTTTATAACCGTGGAGAGAAATCCAGTATTTACTTGGTGGACTAAGGATAAACCTATTGTTCTGCCTTTTGGAACAGAAGGAAAGGAAGCTGGAACCACTAGTCTTCAGAAGTCTGTTTGGCTCAGTCCAGCTGACAGAGATGCCTGGTAATGGCCTGTGCACACATGGGTTTTAATGAAGAGATAAGGCTGAGTACTTTCTAGAAGCATAGCTTTGCAGGCTGAGGTCAGATGCCCTCAGGGCCACCTGGCCCCATTATGCTGAGACCTGTTATCAGAATCATCCAGGAAGCTGATTTTAAAACTGCCGATCTTGGACTCAGCCCACACGTGCTGAATGAGGATCTCCAGAAGTAGGCTCTGACTAATAGATAGAATATACAATTATGTCATATACGGAAATATTCTGTCAAAAGAGTTTTCCTATATTTCTCAGTACAATCCAAACTCTTAGAATCCGTCGGTTTTATATTCTTCCTGAGAAATGCAAAGAGTTGGCTTTGTGATTTGGTTTATAGGTTCAACCAATGTGCCAAGCATTGTGTTGGGCAGTAAGCATACAAAGCGCTGCCCATGAGCTCACGGCCTGTGGGGTTGTCTACAAATCAACCTCTGTTAATGGTGTGCACACGGGCCTCTGCCTTGAGTTGGGATGTGGGAAGAAGTGCAGAGGCCGACTTCCCATGTCTGCCATGCTCAGCGGAGCCTGAGACTGAGTGCTGTAGAAGACAGCATGCTTGCTGGCCGGGGACCTGGCTGCACTCGCTCGGTCACAAGGTGGCCAGCTCGTTGTGCAAGGGAACCAGAGCGATTGTCCTTAAGGTGCAAAGTCTGGCGGGCCATGTTTGGACAAGGGGCCTTACCTGTCACTGAGGTATTTTGTGTTTTTAGCAGGGTCGCTTTCAATTCAAATCAGTTTGGTTCTATCCTTGCCTTAGCTTTTACAAGAACGAATAAAGAGATAATAAATGAATACAGCAGAGAACTCTGAGCAGTGATGACTTTAATCTAATTAACAACTGCTCTTTTTCCTGAAACTGTTCTTTAGTGGACAAAACTGTGCTTTGTGTGCACAGTAATGTGAACCTCACTTTCCAGGACTTTTCATGAATATATATCATGCATGCACACGCCCCTCTTCCATTTAGATATTTCCAAGTGGCAGTCCTATGTATCCAATGGAATGTTTTGCATAGGAAATGCTGGGTTTTAGTGCTTCGAAGAGGCTGCTGTATTTTTTGGTGTGAATGAATGCAAGTGTGTGTAGAGATTGGTGTAGCTCTTTGCCTTTAGAGAGATACAGCTGTTCCTCTCTTGAGATGGAAATAAATAATAAATACCAGGTCACCAAAACAACAAAGGGGGAAAAGGAATTAGTCAAGCAAAAAAGTGTCTACATACCTTCTGAAGCACTTAAACTAAGGATGTTTCCTGTATCCTCTTATTTGCTTTCAAAAGCAAATCCCAACTAGAGTCCCTGGCCTTTGCCTTCACTTTATCCCCCTGTTGACCCAGAGCTGGGGAGCGTGAGAAGCACAGCCCAGAGCGGCCAGCCAGCAAGTGTATCACAGGTCAAGGTAACAGTCAGTGATTGTCAAACTGCCCAAGTCCAAATGTGTGTTTAAAAATTCATATCACATACGTATCTCTGTGTGACAGTTGTCTGCGATTTATTGGTGCTCAGTAATGTGTGTGTTCAGCTCACTCAGCAGAAGACCCCATCTTTCCAGGTCAGTCCTCTGGCTTGGGCCTTTAGGAGCTCAGTGGTTACTGCTTTTGATCCGGTCTAGTTATAACCTCCACCATCACATTCTATGTGGGGTCCAGACAATTTGATGCATAAAATGCGAGGCTGCATTATTTTGAGGTTAATGAGCAAGAGTGGAGACTGGTTGGAGGAAGGAGAGTCAGTGTGTTATAGCCCCTTTGCTGTTTTCACGGGACACCCTGTAGTAAAGTGTTGTCCTCTGAGCTTAATCCTCTATTGGATAAAGGAGAAATTGGTACAGTAGATGCAGCTTTGGACGCAGCCCTACATCATTAAGCTGTATGGCGGTGGGCGAGCCACTTGCCTTCTGTGAGCCCTCGCTGCTTCCTTAGGGAGTGAGGGGAGCTGGCCTGGGGGACAGCCAGAGTTGCTTTGCGATTTATGTCACTACATACTGTGCTTGGTACCTCACTGTGGCCTGAGCTCCAGGAGTGCCTGGAATCTTCAGAGAGGAGGAAAGTTGGCATCTACTTTTCCTGTGTCTTCCTTTCCTCCCTGGGAACGTGTTGCATTACCCTCAGGCAGAAAACTTCCCCTCAATTTGGAGTGGCATTGGGAGACTTTTTCTATGTTTCGTCCTAAGTGGTGTTTTAAAATGTGTACTGTAAAGAGGCCCTGTTTGTGCATTTCTTTTCTCTCCCACTGGAAAATTGCTGTTTGGAAGATTATTAGGAGAAATCTTAAGTAATGATCAATCTGCAAGAGCATTTATGCTGGTTGGTCATTGAAGAATAGGCATTTGCTTGTAATTCAGATCAGTTATTCACAGATATTAACCTATTTGATGAGCAGAAGATGAAAAAAAATTCTAGAATTTTAATATCTTGAAATTCCTGCACATCAACAAGAACTGCAGGTAACTTTTTTCATGGACAGTAGCAACTATTATTTCTAGGATACATTTGGGGACAGAAAATAAGTAAGTACTTGTTTATGTCTCTTGTCTAATGTCCTTGGGGGGAAAGACCAGTGAGTTCTCGATTGCCTTTTGAAGGAAGGGAAAACACCGGGGCCAAATGCTCCAGAAGGAGCACCTCGTGTTTTCTTAACACTGTGTTATATTTGAATCATTAGAGTATTGCCACGTTAAAAAATAAAAGCATGCAGAGCCAGTGATGAAAAGTTTATGAGAATAGCTCCAGCGGTCACAGCACAGCTTGCTGCAGAATGGGGCTGTGTTCCTTATATTGAGAAAGTAGAACCTATTCGGGGAGTGAGGCATAACCAGAAATGATCAAACCCAGATGCTTCCCTAAAATTATATTTTCAGTGCATTTATAAGTCTGTTACAAAGTGTGCTACATGCTAAAAATATTTTCCTTTGTAGGTCAAAGGAAATTTCAAACCGCATTGAGGGCTACATAGATCAGATGGTTTTTCTTAAAAGCGTTAAGGGCATCCTGGTTGTTATTAGCCCTGACTTTCCAATATGACATTATTTATGCCAAAAAGCTTCACAATTCAATTCTTCTTTAATTTCAGCAACTTTATTGGCTTAAAAATGCATGGAAGGGAGGCCACAGTCAATACATCAGAAATGGAGACAAGTGATAATGGGACTGGACTGGAGGGAGCACCTCTAACCCCTTGGCCTGATTCCCTGGGGAGAGTCGCCTCCGAGTCTCCGCCTTTTCTGCAAGGGTTCCCTCTCCTTTCCTCTCTGTGTTCTTTTCCTTTTTTTTCCACTCGTGTGTGCTGTCGCATTTCATTATTCTCTGAAGCCAAGCAAAGATACATTCTCTTTAAAACTCTTCTTGGTCGTATTTATTACAAAGTGGGCTTCTCCTCAGTTCTCAATAGGTCTCTCCTCCTCATACTGTAGTTTTCATCACTGACATTGACTTCGTAATTGAGGGATGTCTGCTAGGCTTTGGCATAAATACTTCCAGTGAATTAAGCTGTAAATGGGTCAATCCAAGAACGTATAGATTGTATAACTCTATATTAAATTGTGTTTTTTAGTTAATTCTTTCCTTCCCCCTCCCCCATATACTGGATATACTATTTTACATGTCAGAACTTCCATAATGAAAGAAAGGCTATAATTTTGTTGAGTAGGATCTATGCTAAATGCATTAAACATAATAGTTACTTACTTCACCTAGTCATAGTTATATAAGATAGACATTATTATTATTATTATTATTATTGTTTGTATACCCATTTTATAGATGAGGAAACTAAAAAGCAAATATGAATAACTTAAAAGCCCAAGTCATTAAATATTACATTGGTTTTAACTGCATGTAGCTACTATTAGGACTCTCGATGGTTTTGCATCTAGCACCTGGTCATGCTGATACCTTCAAAGAACAATGTAGATATGTCAAATTTTATTTTTATGATCTTTTTGTAACAACAGTGGTTTTATTGTTTTGAGTGTATGGGACCTGGAAGGGAATGATGTCCTCTATAATAAGGCAGATAGGAAAGAGAACTTGCTTCCTCACGTCCACCAGTTCTTTGGGAAGGAGCAGACACTAGTTTGCAGTGCCACCCAATGTCATTGCATCTGTGTGGTGGTCAGGTGAGGCTTTTTATCACAATGTCACAACTCAGTAGAGACCTTTGAAACTTTACTTAGGTACAAAAGACAAGAAAACCTTTTGTTTCGGAAGGGAATGAGCATTTACTGATCTACATGCCTACATGTAGGCATTGACTGACCTACATGGCTTCCTGTGTCATCTTATTTCATCCTCACAGATAGCATTATCTCCACTTCACAGGTCAGAGAGGTTGTGTGACATGCCCAAGGTCACACAGCTTCTTGGTGGCAAGGACGGAGGGTACCTAGGTCTGAGTCCAGATCGCACATGGCTTTGTGCAGAAACAGCTTAGCCATATCCTTAGGACAGCACTAAACAACAGCATATTTGTTTGTACGTTAGCATGATTTCCAATGTCCTTGAACCAGAGAGTAAGACAATGAAATATGAAATACTCAAATAGCAGGCAAACCTAAAACGGACCATAATATTTACACTATACATTAAAATTCAGCCCCCGCTGGTATGGCTAGTGGATTGAGTGCCGGCCTACAAACCAAAGGGTCGCCAGTTCGATTCCCAGTCAGGGCACATGCATGGGTTGTGGGCCAGGTCCTTGGTAGGGGGTGCACGAGAGGCAACCACACATTGATGTTTCTCTCCCTCTCTTTCTCCTTCCCTTCCCCTTTCTCTAAAAGTAAATAAATAAAACCTTTTAAAAAATTGAAATCCATAATTATAAAAAGAGTCAGAAAGGACCAGACGATGTTAGGTTTTAAGAGAGCCTAATATACCTAATATTAATATAAATATAAATTAGCTGGGTAGATTATTAAATTCTGCATATTTAGGAGGTATTTATGTGGAGTCTAATAAAGCTCTAATGTTCTTTGTCCTTCTTTTCCATCTCTCACAATACTGAACACAAAAGCTGTGTTGTGTGCAGAATGGCTGGGTTTATCCCTAGCAGAAAGAAGTTATGTTTGGTATCTAAAGAACAATAAGAGTTTGCTGCTTGGTTGATCAGTGCTGGATCGAGTTCACATTCCCGGCTCCTACTCTCACCTACACACATGGGGGTGGAAGTAGAGCAAAGGGAGGGAGGACAGACCCTTTTTTCATGGAGAGAGAGGGAGATGTGAGCTGGGCTTTCCTAATATGGACACAGCCAGTCCTGGGTAGCATTAAACATAGATTTACTCCACCGCTGGAGGACACATCCTACAAAAGTTAAAGAGATTAGCAGGCAACCAATTCTGGCCCTTCCCATTGTTTTCCTGGAACACCTCTTATATGGATCTAAATGTTTGGTGAACAAACATTCTGGAAAATAGCTTTTTCATATATTATTTTTACTTGTGACAGCCACCCACCCTGAAATGTGATAGATTTTACTTTTGTTATTCTGTGTATGTGTGTGTTTGATCTTTTGAGTAGAGGTAGGATGATTTAGGCTCATTCTTCTTGGTTGCGAATTGTGTCTTTTGGATACTGGATACTTTTGGGAGGCCAGATGACAGGCAACCCAGTCTGAATGCCAAAGTTTTTAAAAATAGACATGCCAGAGGCCACAGTTTCCGATGCCTGGCCTCCTGTAAAGGCACCATGGAGCAAGGGCTCTGCATATGCATAGACTTACAGATACTACACCCACTCCACCTTAGGGAATAACCAAAGGAACCTAGACATGAGTGGTTGCTTTCCACATTTGTGAAATGTCAACATATATATTTGTGATTTTAATTAATTACTAAGTAATATCTTTTGTAAGGCATTTCCAGAGTAGTTTTCCTATAGTATCAATGTACTGTGTCTTTTCTAAATAAGGATGCATGTTTGGTTAGAGAATGGTGTTCAAGACTCAGAGAAAGTTCAACCTGGGTTGCATCTTGCATGGCTTTTGCACACATCAAAGGGTTTTTTTGCATTGGTACACACTGTCCTTTAACCCTAGCCATTAATCTTCCAAATGCAAAATGTTTCCAGGGAATGGGTGGCAGCTGCTGACACGGTTAGAACATTGTCTACCAGTGATAAGTGGGCACTATCACTGCATGTACACAGCCTTCTGGGTCAACACTAAATTCAGGTTCCCTGAAGGCAAGGATCTAATGCTCAGGATTCAGAACCATATTAACCATTAACCTACAAAATACTCTAAAAAGTCAAATATTCATTCATCCTTGCCTCCTGGGTGGTATTGAGATCTTACACATCTTTTTAGTTCTTTTGTGTGTATGTGCCCAGAAGTTGATTCCTAAGTGTAAGCGAGCAGAAACACTACCCTGAGTAAGGCTGCAGCCCAGCGCAGCCAGTGCTGTATCTGCTCTCTGCCCAAAAGGACTTCCTGCAATAGAACATAAGAGGTAGCTGTCTTCCATGGCATTGACCCTGAAATTCTGATATTTTCCAAGAATCTGGAATTTCTCCATAACTTGTTAGAGATGGGTCATCATTGTTGGGTCTCAACACTGGCTGCACATTGGAATCACTGGGAGGAGTGGGGATTGGGGAAGGCTTTTACAAAAGACTGATGCCTAAGTCCCACTCTGAGAGATGAGAATCTAAGTGGTCTGGAATGCCACCTGCACATTGGGGTTTGTAACCCCCTGGTGACTTTAATAAGCAGTCAGGAATGGGAACCAATGATCTGAAGTCATTCCTACATAATTCTGTATTTCACCTGTAAAACTCTTTGAGGTTGTAGTGTCCATGAATGTTAAGATCCTGTAAAGAACTGCAGTCATACAGGTGCTGAGGGAGATACACTAATACCTGTTTTCTAAAACGGCTGTTTCAGTAGACTTTCGTGGTATGGGGTCATATTTTATGGGCTGTGCTTTGATCTGAGATTGATCTGATCTACATAATAAACAAATATTTTAAAGCAAGATGGCTGTGCTAGATGGTCCTTAAGATCCTGTGCTGGAGTAGAAAGAGCACTACATTTCCCAGACAGGAGATCTCAGGGCCACACAATATGAAGTCAAAAAAGGTACTAAAATTCCCTGAGACTCTGTTTGTTCATCCTGAAGATGGGACTGTGTGAGACACAAATAGCACAGTCTGTCTATGGAAGTGCTTTGGAAACTATTCAGTTCTGTACAAAACTGGGCAGTCTGGTTCTTTCCAACTAGTTCAGTGGTTCTGTGGTCTCAGATATATGAGGTTGAGCCATTGTTAATATAACAAGAACAGTTTCAACATCGATGTAACCTGGCAGCCAAGGAGAGTGGACTGGAATGTGCATGTGTGAACAATGATGACTTCACTGTACTAGTCAGTGAGGTCGTAGACACTGTTGAGTGAGCATGTGTACTCTGTGGCTGTAGCATTCAAAATAACTGAGCAGAGCAAAAAATCTACATCAAATTTTGCATTAAGCTTGAACATTCCTCCACGGAAACTATTGGGATGATTCAGAAGGCCGCAGCTATGGGCGACTGGTGTTCATCATGACAACTCATGTTCATGCATCAAGTCTTGTGCAGAGTTTTTTGGCGAAACATCAAACTACCCAGGTGACTCAGCCCCCTACAGCTTAGATTTGGCGTCCTGCGACTTCTGGCTTTTCCCAAAACTAAAATTACCTTTGAAAGGGAAGAGATTTCAGATCTTCAAGGAGACTGAGGAAAATATGACAGGGCAGCTGATGGTGACTGGGAAAACTCTGTGAGGTCCCAAGGTGCCTTCTTTGCAGGGGAATGAGGCATCATTGTCCTATGTACACTGTTTCTTGTATCTTGTGTCTTTTTCGATAAACATGTCCATTTTTCGTATTACATGGCTGGATACCTTCTGGACAGATCTCGTATGTAGCATTTTAGTACTTTTTTTGTCTTTAGGTCACTTTCCTCCAGCTTCTAGTGATGATGTTTGCCTCTTAGTTTCAGTAGGCTAGAATTTGATAAGTAACCACTTCCTCCTCTTGTAAGCACATCCCATGTCATTTGACTTTCACAACTCTACGAGAAAGAGGCTTAGTGAGGGCACACAGCTAATACCTGGCAGAGCTTGGATTCAAACCCAGATAAGCTTGTCGGCATGCTTCTGCACCAACCACACTGCACTGCTGCCTGGGCATATGACTCCTAAGTACAGGGATGGTGTCTTATTCATCTTTGTGTCCAAGTCTAGTGTTCTGTTTGGCAGAAGGCACTCAGTGTGTTCATTAACTGAATAGCCCATCCATAGGTCCAATTTACATGCCTCTTCCTGCAGTCTAAGCCCATTTCCTCTGGTTTGGGTATCAAAAGAGATAAAATACTTGATTGGTTAACATTTTTATATTAGTCTTGAATGATGTTTGTATTTTTTAACAGTTTTTCCCTGAATTTTATAAGTAAGGTATAATCATATGTCCTTACCTTCTGTACTTCACCTCTAAGTATTGTTAATGGAGAGATATATTAGGACCAGAAAAATTTTGCAGACTTCCTACCCATGCAAAAAGAAAAAAATAAAATAAAGAAAGAAAAATATAAACCAAGAATATTTTATTTATTCATACTCCTCCCTGTCCAAAACATTGTGAAGGCAGCTTCCAAAGCAAAACGTAGCATGATCAGAAATAAATTGAGCCCAAGAAAAATGAAGCAATGTGAAAATAAAAGGTAGGAAAACAAGTTGGGACAAAGAATTAAATTAGCATACAATATGCCTCCCCACCCCGGCTGAAATTCCTTTGCCTGGCTGCAAGTCAGACCGGTCACAGAACACCCAGAAGAGGGCAGGGGGATCAACTGCAGTGCTCATGAGGTAAAACAAACCAGTTGCCCAAGTCCAACTACTCCCGATGTTGATATTAGGGAGAAGTTTTTCCTGTGGGTCCTCAAAGAAAACTACTGCTTAATTTAATAAACAACCCTCCAAAACCACCCTTATGGTAAACATTGTGATGGATTTTTATGGGGCTGTTTCTTATAATGCACCTCCATAAACGCTGATGGCTTCTTACCAGAATGTAATGTATTAAAAAGAATTTCAGAGTACCAGTAAGATGCAGGCCAGCCCTAGCTGCGTGGTAGTCTGTCCTAATTTTTGAGGGGCTCTTAATTTGAGGGAATCTCTGTGAGGAGTTTGGCATCAGAAAACTCTGTAAACCTCCGAACAACTGATGTGTGCGGGGAGTGGGGAAGAGACTTCGTGCAATGTGGGTGTGTTTTTCTCTAGGGATCCAATAGCTGACAGCTAATGCTTCATCAGATTCTTGGGGGGGGCAGGAGGGGAGGCGGTGGGTGTCTAGAAACGGAAGAACCGTGATCCCTCGGGCATGCTCTGTAAGAGGTTCCCAGCAATACTGACTGCAGGGTTATGGTTACTGAGAAGAGGAGGTTCTGTCAGCCAGGTCACTGCAACGCAAACGTGGAATGGATTTCCTTTTTAGAAAACTCTGCTTTGTAAGGACTTCCACTAAGAGGTCCATTTGGCAGAGCCAAAATCTTCTCCAGAAAGAAATTCAGCATTCATTCTAACACAGAGGCAACGTGGGCAATCACAAAAATTATATATAATATCTTCTAAAAGCAATAAAAAGATATAAAGGAATGTTACATTTTAAAACAGAGCAAAAGATATAAACATTTGATAACTTTGCCCTCTAATCCTTACTTATTTTTTGCAACTGAAACTAAACTTGATTTTATTTTCAGACCTGTGTAGACTCTTACTTTTTAATTCACCCGAATATATGTCGGCTCTAGGGCCCCCTAAAGCCAGCCAAAGCTTCGGGACCGCTCTACCTTGTTGGGTACTAAAAGATTTTTTTGACTTCTTATAGCGGACAATTTTCCCTCTCCTGTGCTCGGGGGAGTGTCATTTGCCACCTGAAGTGGTTTGGTCTAATTCAGGGGCCCCTTGGATGCCCTTCCCATCTTCTGGTTGACAGGACGGTGCTGCCGCTTCCTGTTCCTCGGGTTGCACCTCATCACCAGGCGGAAGCACATGTCCACGCGAACACTGTGAAATTGGCGTCATTATCGTTTCCAGGGAAATGAGTCATTTCTTCTCCACTAAAACAAATCAGAAGAAAAAGGTTTTCCCTCCAAAAGTAATCTCCAGCCACTAGGTAAAGTAATGCTTTTATTTTAAAGCAATGGCATTCTTCCTTAGCCTCTGAAATTGTCTTCAGCTATTACAAACTGCTTTGACAAGAAAGTTTCCTAGAACATCTTCCTTTCAAAACCTGCATCTCTACTGGACGAAGCATTTTTCAAGATATAATTCAAATAGAAAATATCTGTTTTGAAAGATAACTTTAAAGTACCTTCATCACATTCTCTGAAATAGTTATTAAAGTATCCATTCCCAGCTACGGAATTCCATTTTTTAAAAAAGTCCTCTTCCTCCAGTTTCTCCACGCCCTATCTTCTTTGGGATCAGCCTATGAAGAACGGGAGATTGAGATAGACAAAAGGAGAAATGTATTGAGGTTATATTGAACACAATCAACAAGAAATTAGTATTTTTTCCGGTGTCATGCAATAGGTTCATATTTCATTCTAGATTAAATTCAGCTCCTAGCACCGTTTTAGAATATAATTTTAGTGATCCATACATGAGAGAGTTAGGAATCTACATTTCTCATTTCTTTTTATTTAAAAAGATCATTTTAGAAGTAACCTGGCAATGTAACTGATGTCCTGTGGTTTTTCTTTTCAAAAAATGCATAATTCTATGCCATTTACAAATTAAGGTATTTTAGTGGAGAAACAAGTAGGCGTTAATTAGAAAGATTTTCGTCTTAAATCTTAAAAATCAATAACAAAAGAAGGGATCTCTTTCTTCCTGGATCTTAAAGTCTAGTCAGGAAAATAGACATTTAATAAATTAATTTAAAAATAGCTATAATAGAACTGTACAATATAAAGAGTGAACCCTAATGTAAACTCTGGACTTTGGTTAATAATAATGTATCAGATATGGTTTATCAGTTGTAACAAATGCCCCACAGGAATGCAAGATGTGAATAATGAACAAAAGTGTGTTATATTGGCATATGGGAACTCTGGGCCTTCTGTGTAAATTTTTCTAACTATTCTAAAAAATAAAATCACTTAATTAAAAAAATAAAAAATTGTAAATAGTTATAAAAGATAAGCATACTAATAGAAAGAATAGTGGGGTTACATAACTGGGATTGCAGAGTGAGGAAAGACCTTTATGGAGGGAGAAGTGTTGTTTAAGACCAGAACTAGAAAATACATCCTCCTTAATTTTTAATAAGTGTACTTATTAGATAGTCTTCTTATTAGAAAATAAGTAGAGGCCCGCCAGGCAAAGAAGAGGAGGAAACACCAGTAGAGCAAAGTGATACCATCTGAAGTGCCTTTGTAAATATCGTCCGTGTGTCTCTGTGGAGGATGTATTGTGCAGGTTGGGTGGGAAGGCAAGAGTACAAAGGAAACAAAAAAGAAAAATTAGGAAGCAATTAGATTGGGCCACAACTTTCCCTACTCACTCAAAGTATTAGAAAAGCAGAGTGACAGTAGGATGTTTTCCTTGGCTCAGCTTCTGCCAGAAATCATTAGGTTCTTCTTGGGCTGGGTCCTAGGAAGAGAGGAAACTATCAAGGGCAGGAAGATGGGCTACCTAAGCCCCAGTTCTTAAGTTCTTTCCAGTGGCCTGTTGGGATTTCTAGAATGAGGAATGATTGTGTGTGTGATTAGGAATACAATCAGATGAGCATTGTAAGGGGGCAAAAGCTTTCATGTACTAACTACCCAGCTGTAACAACAGATTTTCATAGAAGTCTGTATATGGTTTAATTTGCAATAATTATCTTATTTCTGCTACTGGATTGTTGGAACTTATATTTTGGTTTTGTTTCTTAAAGACTACACGTTTTAAAATTGTTGATAAATCAACTCTGAGGATACTTAAGAAAGGCCCATTTAGGCAGGGCACTGGTTCACTGTATCAGTATTCAGCTGCTCCTATCAGAGCTTGTAGGCATGGTGAATTCCCAAGGAAAACAACATCAGTGGGTACAGGTCAGCCTGCGATAGATGTCCATTGATTCTGGAACTATTAGTACCATGGAAGATGAAATAGTCAAACGTTTTATTTCCATGTAAAATTAAGTAGCTCTGCAATTACATAATCCACTTCATTTTTAAGTTTTACCTGCCTAAGTGCGCTTGAGACTTGCAAGGCATTAACCATTTTTATGCATTTTTACAGTAGAAAATTTGAATATGATGATTATACATTATATATAAGAACATTTAATAACACTGAAAAGTTTTTAGCAAATGAGCATGCATTCATAGGACTTATCTAATGGGTACAAAATGGTTAATATGTCTGCATAACTCCATAGTTTTTGTTTCTTGTATTCCTGGAAACACAAACACGAAGTCAGTAATCCCTTATTTGAGCAGACCTGTTGTTTATTTTAGGAATGGAAGTGCATCATCAATGTAATTTTATGTAGTTCGGTTGTGAATATGGAATGAAGCGGTAAAATAAAGTTTTCCACTGTAACGTCTCCATTAAGAAGCTCCTCTTTGTGTAAAATAGTCCATGGCAAAGTTGCTTCTATTTAAAGTAGTGAGTTTGATCTTGGCTTTGATCTAAAGCTTTTGATCTCGAAAAGAAGGATGGAGTAGCAATAAAGAGAGGGCAAGGCAGATTTTTCTTTAAAGAAATGAGATAAAGTTAAAGGGGTGGTCAAGATCTGCAAACACGCGTGCGACTGGACCCTTCTCCCCCAAGCGCTCGCGCCCCAGTCTGGTTCAGCGAATTTCTAATGCGGCTGTGAAGAAAGCCGTTGGGGGTCCGAGGAAAAAACTTGGGGCACCACACACTTTAATAAACTAAATGCAAACTTTCTCATAATTATGAAGATAGTCCACCTTTTACATTCTCCCCAGTTGCTTAGCGGATTCACGCGCAGGGCCAGTGCAGTGCCGGCTTTGCTTAGGGCGAACTGGCTCCCGCGGAGCGCCGGGAGAGCGCGGGGCTCGCCTTTTACGTACTCTTCGCTTCCATCCGCGGAAGGTCACCTGCCACCGCCTTGGAGTACGAAGGGGCCACCGAAAAACGCCTTGTTAATGGCGTATAATCCATTCCTGGAGAAAACTCCATTAGGAAAGTTCCTTTCCCTCCGAGAAGGCCATCTAGACACTTAGGTTTCTGACCAGAGGAGCGAGTTCAGACTGGCCGCGGGGGTGAGGACGCTTCTGCTGCTCGCGGGCAGGCTACAGTTCTGCTCCCAAGGCGGCCACAAACCCTTTCGCGGGTAATCAGTGCCCGCAAGGGTGAGGGCTGGAAAGGTAAGGCGTGCGCGCCTGGGGCAGTCCACGCGTGGGAGGGTGCAGGAGCGCGGACGCTGGCCAGACCTGCGAGAGACGAAAGATGTTTCCAGAGAACAATAAAATCACTGGCACGCCGACGGGGGCGGGGGCGACCTGCGAGGAGCGCGTCGCAGCGCCTATACCTTTAAGGCAGGCCCCGCCCCGCCTAGTGCCCGCCTGCCGCCCGCGCTGCTGCTCTGGCCCCGCGCTGCCCGCCGCCCGCTCTGCGCCTTAGGTGTTGCGGGCCTTGAGTGCCCGTTTATCTCCGGGCGGGCCGGGCGGCGGTCCATGGGTGCGGGCTCCGGGGCTCCGGTGTCCGGGCTCCCACTCTCACCTACCGCGGGCGAGGTCTAGGGTTTAAGCGCCGAGGTGGTGGGGCGCGAGGGAGGGAGGCTGGGGCTACTCCTGGGGTAAACTTGACTGTCCCCTTCCCCCGCAGCCGCTGCAGACGGAGCACCAGGCCGGGACGGAGTGCGGGCTTGTGCGGCAAGTGGACGCAGAGGTGAGTGCGGGTGGCACCGTCCCTGCGCTCTTCTCCCTCCTGCGGCGGTGCGTCCCGCACCACATTCCCCCCGCGGAGACCCCGATGGATAAGCTGGCCCTGTTTCGGCCCCCCTCCCCGCACAAGGGCAACAATGCGGGCCCAGGACGAAGGGATCGGCTAGTCGAAGGCCATGGCCTCGGCGCGCCACAGACCCGCGCGCCCCTAGGCCCCCTACGGTCCCTACGCCGAAGCTTCCTGGCTAGAGCCGACGGGCTCCTTTGGCTTTCCCCAGGTGAATCCGCAAAGGTTGCGTCGCGAGGCCGTCGAGCGTTTCTCACGCTAAGGGGCGGCCCTCAGGACCGATGGTCCTGTTAAAATGCTATGTGGTTTTTGAACTTCAGGTGGCGAAATGGAATCAACTGAACCAGAGACCCCGAAAACGGAAACGAAGGGGGACCGAAGAAGTGTTTGAAAAGGTAGGGGTCCCCGAAAGAGAGCATTGGGTGGAAATCTTGGCAAGTCTCCCTTCTGCCCCAGAGCACTTGATCACAATAGAGTAGCACTTTTTTAAAGTTTAAATTAAATTTACAGTGGACAGTGAATTTGCGTGGATAGTTGTATAGAAGTATTGGCTGGTAATCCTAATGATTCATCAACATACTGTGTTCTCGTGAAGTAAGATTTGTTTCAGGACCATTAAGTAGAGCAACAGGACATACCCGTTGGTGGATTCCATTATCATATTAGTCCAGTAGTATTTTTTTATGGCATTGTTAAGTTACCCCTAAAAAAAGAGGGAGGCTTCTGAATAAATCACCCACAGTATTGAGTTTTTCTGGTTGTGACACAGTAACACACTCCCTCATTTAGACTTTAGAGTATTCTCAAAAATGGAGAGGCTGAAAAAAGTGGATTACTTTTGTAAAGCAAATGAGAAATTTGTTTTTCTGAATTTAGAATTTCAGTGTTACTTGGCAGAAGTTTGGCCTACCTATTTTCTCCTGAAATTGTATTAAGTTAAAACTTGGTTTGTTATTGTAACTATTGTGAAATAAGGTAAGTGGTCTGTTGTTTACTAAGTGATTTTTATTGAAAATTCTACAAAGTGAATAATATTACAGCAGATACGATTTTTGTTGCTTTTTAAAATTATTTTAAGTGCTGTTTTTTGATTTTTGATAGCACCAAGGGATTAAAATAGCGGTGTGTTGTTTTTCTGCTGCTAGAATGTATGATGAATCATTCCTGATTCTGAAGCCAAATTCTTGCTGATAGCATTGCTGCCAACTTCTGTGATGTGTTGCCTTAGTATGGGCATTGCAGCGTCCGAGAATGTGCACAAAGCACATCATAATGAAGGTGATATCAAAGTCCCAGAGTGCATTTAAGGATACAAGGACGACTCTAAGAGAATTGGATAAGGAAGTAGCCCAGGATTATAATCATCTGTAGCTAGAGAGTCAGGATGTCACTTCATTTAAGCTGTAATAGAAAAAGTTGTTGTTTTGAACAGACTTGAGCTTTCTGACCGTAGTTCAGCATGTGGTAGTTAGTTGGTGTTCTTAAAAATGTTTGTGAATTGAGGAATGAGATCATAAAATGTACAAAGGAGGAGAAAAGAATTATGGCATGGTTAGTATCTAAAGAAATATTTTCTAGCTATAATTTTTTAAGCCAAATATAAGATTACCTAAGCACACATGTGTCATGCATAAAAGAATGGGAAGCCGTTATCTTTGTGGATTACTAGGTACCATCCCTACCAAAATCTGAACTTGAAGTAACCATATCTGTGACACCCATGATCTGACCACTGCCTTCTGAGAATGAGAAAGGGGGTGGGGGGAAACTGAGGAATATTTCTACCAAGAAAAGTAAGAGTTCTTCCCTGAACTTTGGCCTTGAAAGAGGATATTGTGTTAGAATTTATGAGAAGGCATGCATATTTGCCTTTTCTTCTTAGGAAACGTGGGTAGTAGTCTTACAGAGGTTACAAAAATGAAGTAGTTTGGGACCAACATGCTGAAATGCCTTTCAAGGAATGAAGCTTAAAGCTGACTAGCTTTAAAGGTGTATGGGAACTTTTGAAGTTATGTCAGAAAATAATTATGGATATTTCCAGTCTTTCCTCCTGACTCTGTACAGCAGCTGAACCCCTTGTCCACTGTTTCCCTCTGTCATGCCCAGGAGAGGGTTTGAAGCTTGCTGAGGCAAAGCATGCAGTATTTTCAAGGGCAAGATGAAAGGGAGTGCAATCAGCAACCAAGAGCATTAGAATAAGTTCTGAAAGACACAGAGGCTACCCTGCCGAGGTGTGTCCACTGATTGCCCCAGTGTCTATTCCAAAATACAGATGGAATTCTGTGTGTAATGAATGTGCAAACCGAGGTCATGCATTAACCTTTTGCCAGAATTTGAACCTAGATAGTTAACTTATTGTGGAGTTCAGTCAGTTTTTTTTAAATGTCTACCATGCCACAAGTGAAGTAGATTAGTCGATTTCTCCTTTTTCACGTATCCACTATATTTTTCTACTACATGAAAACCATGATATTTTCTGTAGTGTGCATTTTACATTACTGTAAGATAAGAGCCTGGGTTTGAGTCCTTTCTGGTATGTGCATATTTTAAATCTAGCTGTTTTCTTTATTTGACTGCTTTGTTTCTTTGTCCTGTTTCTCCCCAACGCTACCCTTAGCCTCCATCCCATAGTCTCTGCCTGCGTCTTCAGGGCTCACACAAGATTCAGCCTACCTGAGTGAACTTGGTTAACTATTCTGTATTCCGCTCTGCTAGGGTCATAACATTTTCCCCTCTGATATTTACTGGCTTGTGGAAAGAACTCTCCTGACCTGCTTGAGGAAGGAAAACAGGAATGGTGCAAGGCAAGGGTCTGGAACTGACACTGGGCAAGGAATTACACGTAAAGAATGCAATCTTACAAGAGATATTGGTATTCTCCCTTAAAGGTGCTAAGCACAGCCTGCTGTAACTTGAAATACGGTACTAGTTGAGTTTTTCAGAGAACTCAGAAGGGGAAGCAAAACAAACTTGCTTTGTGCTCAGCTGTGGGTTAAAATAACGAATGATGAAATAAAGTAAGCTGAGTGAATGAGATGTACCACCCAGAGTGGTTGAAAGTGGTTGAAAATGCTGTGACCCGTCCTGGTCTGTCCTCTTGTCTTGTGTCATTCCCGTCCCCCCTCCCCCTCCCCCTCCCTCTCCTGTCTCTCTGCTACCTAACAGATCTTCCTGTCATATCTTTCTGAAGATACATCATTCTCTTAATGCATCTTCTGTCGCCTGTGACATTTATTTCCATTTTATTTCATCTTCATATTTTAGTGCTTTTCCACTGAAATAACTGAATTCCTTTATACTGTTTTTTTTTTGTTTTCATTTTAAATTGACAAAACTCACCTGTTTTGCTTCAGGTCCTTAGGTGCTTTCTCCTTACATTCTGATGCTCTTCCTTTTTCATTGTTTTTAGTTCCTTTTATTTAGTTTGAACAATTTGTGCAACAAAAGGCAAGGGGAATACAAGCTACCCCTGCACAAAGAACAATTAGGACAAATGGATTAGCCTGTCCGTGGGCCTGGTTAAACAGTGGGGTTTGCAACAGTGAGTTGTGTAATGTGTAGTTTTAAAAATAATGTTGAAAATTTTACGAAATGGCTATTGGTTTTGGAAGAACCTACATTTTTTTTTGTTTATATCTTTAACTGAAACAAAGAGAATACAAATTGCACATCACATTCAAAGATTAAAAAACAATACAATATTTATAAATAAGTATATTCATGTAAAATAACGTTTTAAATAATTCTTTGATTAGTATTCTACGGATTAGGGATAACTGTAGAATAATATTTTATGAAATCGTATATTTGAGGAAAATAAATGAATGCCATATAATTCCTTTGAAGGAAGAAGATTCCACTTTTCAGAGTCAAAAGGAGCACCCTTTCTACTTTACACGTATCTGATAATATGTGGAGAACAAATTTTAAAATACTCACTTCTGGTTATCAGTAAGAATATATGATGATGTCAGAAATATTCATTGATACTCTGTTAAAACATTGAAAATTCAGCAATATTAAGGCTGTCCATTGTCATTAACAAGCGTTCCTTTGTGTGTGGGTTCCAAGTGCGTGGTCCCGGCGAGGGTGAGGCTGCCTGGCCTCTGACACGGTTAGTCGTGAAGAACACGAGGTGCACGTGGTTTCCAGCAAAAGCACCCTTTAAGCTTAACATTCTTTTCTGTCAGAATCTGAAAAAACAATGCTCTTGAGCATAAAATTGCTTAGAATTTGGTGACATTTTCCTTGATATAGGAAGTGAAACATAAAAACATCTAGAAAGATGGTTTCGAAAAGTAAACTTTATGGTATTTGGTGGCTATTTCAGTTGGAATCAAATGATAAATTCTGTTTTCTGAGTCTTTGAGGAAAAAAACTCTGGAACTGTTTCCTTTGTGATAATATCCTTAAATTGTACAACGTTGTCACTCAACTTTTATTTCACTTGTTCTTCTCATACACTTGATTCAGAACTGCCGTCAGTGGTCATCTTAGTATGAATTATAATTCATAGGATATTTTAAAAATCATGTTTAAAACCCAGCTTGGTTTATACATTTTACTATGCTTACTGCTTTTTAAAAAATTGTATACTTTCTAAGAGGATGTTTTTATTATAATTCTAATATTAAAATACTCAACATGATAAAGGTAGGTACAAATTTTAAACTGTTTAAAAAAATGCTTTACTGTTATTTGCTTTTTGCGCCAAAGGTGTGTTTTATATTTGGTTTATGTGTTCTGGAAAGGAATATTTAACACTAGTAAAAATTGTCTTTTTCTTGAACTCATAATAGCATATGGCAACTGTGTGCTTGACTCCTGAGCAGTCAAACTGCAGAGCTCGGCAGAATGGCACCAGGTGAATTCAGGGAGCGCTGAACCAAGGGTCCCTTCCTTGTGCGGGAGTTACTTGGCAGGGAGCAGAATGGGTGGCACGGACAGCCAGTCTCGAGCTCAGGTAGCATTTGTGTGGAGTGATTTCCCAGGCATAGGTGCCCTTGCCTCTTCTGGAAAGTGCTCCTGCCCCACATGACTACCCTACCTCTGTGTAGCTGTAATCTCTTATAATAGCTTCATTGATACTTGATCTCCATAGGGAAGCGTGATGGGTTCTGCCGAGCCACAGCTCTTGAGGCCGCAGTCGCCCCCCTCCCCCCCAGCCCTCCTTGTCTGTGAGCGGCTTTGTGTCCTGGGTTGTACTTATTG
Source organism: Micronycteris hirsuta (assembly GCA_004026765.1). Taxonomy (NCBI): domain Eukaryota; kingdom Metazoa; phylum Chordata; class Mammalia; order Chiroptera; family Phyllostomidae; genus Micronycteris; species Micronycteris hirsuta. Next base: position 80,101 of record PVJI01000749.1, read on the forward strand.
TGCCTTTGGATGACAACTTACTTGAGTGATGAGGGGAGGCAAAGTAATTTATTAAAAGTAATTATAAAGAAACCAAACAAAAGGAGTAATTATAGCACTGTTATTATGCAATTTGTTTTTTTTATTGAAATATTTGGAACTAGTCTTATGAGTGGGTCTCTGTTTTTTCCTTGTAATTCCCTAACAAATACATAATTTATTAAACTGTATAATCCAAGTCTCAAGTTAGATCCAGTTTCACAAGATCTTGGCTTTTTCTTTGTCTTCACCCTTTTTTTTTAAAAGCTGGACCAAGGAAGAATTGCTGAGAAAATGTGTTTTTGGTAGCCTCAGGAAGGAAGTCTCATCTCTATAATTTTATGCCATTAAATTTTCATCTGTTCCATAGTTGTTTTTTTTTTTTTAAGAATCTGCAGTTTTAAAATGTTCTGAGAAATCTGAGTGTACTAAAATTCCTTCCCATTTCAACTAGCATAACAGGGAAAATTAAAGAATAGTCATCCGCTTACCCTCACATGCTTATTTGCATATTTTAAAAAGACTGTTCATATAATAATAGCTGACACGTGTCATGTGTCAGCACTGTGCTGCTAAGTGCTTTCTGTGTATCAGCTCATGTAAATGTACGTTAACCCGGCAGTGTGATAACAAGGATGTAGACTGAGTCAAATGCTTTATGAAAGTAGGTGAGGTACAAACAAATCAAATAATCGCGGTAGAAAAGAATGCTTTGGGCAAGATGTAAAAATTCTTTTTAGCCCAGGCTATTGACAGTCTTAGACCACCAACATAAAGCACACATTTCTAAATTAGGAAAATCCCAACTGGTGTGTCTTTTGAAAGCACTTGAAAGTGTGCAGGTAATTACACTATTGTTGATTTTAGCAGATTTGATGCCAGCAGCCATCAGCTCTTCTCTGCCATGGAAGATGAAAGGCATTTTAATATAAAGCATAAGAGTTTGTTTGGATGGAAAAGGGAGACAGGCAGAGAAAATTTTTGTGACTTTTTAGTTACTTTTATGGGAAGCGTTAGTTATGTTCCTATGACAGAATGCATTACTTGGCAATCATTCTCATTTAGGCATTTTAATGAGCTCCGGTTTTGTGCCTGGTATCATATGGCACTAATAAGATGCATTATTTTACTAGCACCTACTGGTGTTGGTGTAGTTTAGGACCTGTCTTTGTTTCCATTAATCTATTTTAGGAGGCGGACACTATCATGTATCTTTAAGAGCAACAACGTGTATTTCATCGATATTTCTGGGTCTCTGCACACAGGGAAAATGACACTCCAGCCTTGGACAAGGACCTGATCACATGCGGCCTTGATAAATATTTGTTGAATGAATCCCCACAGTGGTGTTTACATTATAAAGTCATACTTGGCTATTGCATTTAAAAATTTTAAAGTTAAGGTTTTTATTTGATTTTTTTGTTCTTTAATGACAAAGGTTTTGATTAAAGCGCATTTGGCAGCACTCTGCTGGCTTTGTTGTGGGCCCGGTTTCCATTGCTTCTGTAAAGAGAGCTCTCAGAGCCGGGAAGAATGGACAGTGGTCTCCATTCTGCCACATACTGAGTGTTCCTTGAGTTTTCACTTGACTTTTGCTTTCATCTGAAAATCCTTTTATTTAATAGGCCAGTTAAGCCAATTTAAATTAATTGTAAAATTGATGTTTGGCTTGATTCTTTCATATAGTTTTATGCTATATTTTTCCTCTTGTCCATTTTTTTGGTTTTTAGGAAGGCTTGTATGTTTTGTTCTACGGTTATTTTGACATGTTTTTGCTTCTCATCTACTTTTTTTCTTTTGCTCTGTGTATTGATTCCTTGATGTGAGAAATAGTAAAATTAGATATTAACCTTTTCTTGCCCATTATCTCTGTATCTCATATCATGTACCTTGAAATACTATCTTTTTACTTCCAGGTAAACAGTTAATGCAGGCAAAGGGTTTACTGTATTTCTCATGTAGTCTTTTTATTCCCCTACCCCCACTTGGTGGTAGCTGCGCTATATTGACGCTGCCAGAGCATGTAGACATTAGATGCTATACTATATCTTTTATAAAACCACTTAGTTTTAATTCTGCAAGTAAATCTATATGTAATGCTCATCATCTGCACTTTATTAACCTTCAGTCATTTTGGTGTTTTAAAGCTAGTTCTGTAATAGATTCCTCAGGAAGAGCTTGGGGCAGCTGTATTTCCGTAATTCTTGCATTTTTATAAGTTTGTGCTCTTTATAGGTGGAGGTCAGTTCAACTAGACATAAAATCCATGTCTCCAATTTCTTTATTTAAGTAAGTATCTTAAATATGTTCATCCATTGTCTTCTATAAAGTCTGATGCTGGTCTCATTTCTTTCCTTCATAGTCACCTGGTCTTTTCTTCTGGATGCCCAGATTTTTTTTCTTTAAATTCCAAATTTTTTTCTCTAATATGTTTCATTACAGGTCAGTATTCCTAGTTGTCACTTGGCTTTTGAGCTTTATTTTCCTCATTTGTAAAATGATAATCATAACATAAAGTGTTTTAAATGTATTTTAGTTTCTTGTTGTTAGGAACTTTAAAGTTTGTGGACAGTCAGACTTAAATGGCTTTATCTTTGTGAGAAACAAAAGTGGACACTGAAGTTTTCTGTCTGTTTCCTGGCAGTAAATAAACTCTGATTCATGTGGTGCAGACTGTCTGCACCCACACGTGGAGAACTAGTGGCCTGAAGCAGTGATGCCTTTTGAAGTATCTTATTCAGAGAGCTCCATCTCCATTCCGTTCTTCTCACATTCTTTGTCCATCATGTGTTCGTTTCCCACCCAAAACACTGGGTTTACGTGGTCGTAGTTTATATGTGCATAGAACAATACACAGGAAAAAAGTTCAAGGACTCTTTTAGTTTTCAGATGAGAAGAGCTGAAAACCCAAGTCAGTGTAATCAGCCAGCATGTGTTCTTGAATTTGTTATGCATGAGGCCCTGTGTAAGAAGTTGCTGGAATATACCAAAGAAATAGGAGATGTCATCTGTGGCCATGGGAGATAAAACACACAACATATCAGAGACCATTTACAAAGCAGCATGTGATAAATCCAAACCAGTGTGGCACAAACTAAGGACATGCGTGTATGATGCATTTTACCTGAGGCTACCCCGGGCTCAGGTTTCCGTGCCTGGGCCTTGTTCTGATAAAGCAACCCTTTAAACATGCAAGCTGGAAATTACAGTGGGAAATTAGGTAATTGAATCAACTGAATCAATTTTAATGCTTTTACCTGATTTGTAAGCATAGATAGGGGTTTGATTGTTGTACATATAAATAGTGTTAGTATCTTTATTAGAATATTTGATTTTAAAAAGTAAATTCCTCCATGTTTTGCAAGTAAAGCTGGAACCCATCATAGAAATTCTGCTTATACTTATGAATCACGATGATTTGGAAATCCAAGACTAGAAATGTAATACTCTCTATAATTCTATATATAGCACATTCCTTATTAATTTCTGAATTGATTTAAACAATTTATTTACTAATTTCATTGCATATTTACAACATACAAAACCCTCAGTAAAGCATAGAGAATGCATATATGAATGGAACACGATCCTCAAAGAGTTTACAGCTGAGAAGTGAAAGACTATAAAGAATAGAAAACAGTATTGAATCAAACCTATGTCAGAGGTATGACAGGCATGTGTACAGAGCAGTGTGTGTCTCTATTGGGCCCTGAAAGGAAGTTGTATCACTTTTGACTGTTTGCATTATCTACAAGCCTTGTCCAGGCGGATAGCAGGACACAAATGTTTGTTTTAGTTCGTTCAACGTTTGTTGTTTTATAGAATTGAGGAGGCCGTGATTTCTGTTTTTAAAATTCAGATTGACTTTATGAGAACATAACTGAAACTGTAAAATTAGTATTTCTCTTTGGCCCACTAATCAGTGCTATAGCAAATTTTTAGGCTTCTTCTGAACTTGGACACATAAGTTTTCAGTCTATTTCACACTATTTTTTGCCTTTTATTTGCATGAAGTTTTGGGTTTTTTTTTCTTTAAACTTTTGGTCTCAAGGCAAAATGAGAAATGGGAATTTATAGGATTAACGGCGGTAACTTGAAGTTCTAGAGCTCTTCAGAGTTTTTCTCTCTTGTGATTTTTGAATGATGTGTTTCGTCATTCAAAAGTCATCTCATGTTCTCACCAGCACATATTATAATAGCATGACTTCTCTTTTTAAAAAAGAATAGTTAAAAAAATAGTTATATACCCCTTGTATCTTTCTGATCATGAGAACAAATAGACTTGTCAAGAGGGCCACAGAAATGACATTAAATGTATATCCAAATCATTTAACACTTTATGTGTCTTTCTTTACATCAAGAAATGTTGGTTTTTCAAGAGCATTAAGTTCTAAATCTGCATCTATGAAGATTCAGATTTTATATGTGATAGCAGGAAAATAAACTGATTTACGATAATTAATACCAGGGAAATTGTGTAAAATGAGAAAAAAATGGTCTCAATATATGTTTTTAGTTTTCTGGCATTTTTGTAGAAAAGACGACAGTAGTCATTATTATATGGCCTCATTTATAACTGAAAGTCATAAGCTCATGCTTTTAATTTGTGTGGCAAATTTTGTTTGGTATTCAGAAAAGAAAGTCCTGTTAACCATGAAGGGCATGAGATATTAAAGAGAAACAGCAGGAAGAATTCAGGAGAGAAACAGAAATACCTCTGGATTACGTGCATGTACACTCTGATTTCTAATTTTTTTCCTCAACTCTTACGCACACAAGCCGTAGTTTTCAGTATTGAAGATACAGAGCGCCCCCATAGACAGCTGCAGATAGTGGTTCTTGTTTTTCGCTTAACAGCATTGAGTTATATGTCATATATATTTTATATGCATAAAATTCACCCACACACAGTTGGTTGAGTTTTAAGAAACTGATATGGTTGTGAACCATCACCACAGTCCAGTCTGAGAACATTTTCGTCACCAGAAAGCTCCCTTGTACCCATTTGTTGTCTGTCATGGCCATCCCTGCCGTAGCCCAGACAGCTAATCTGCTTTTCTGCCTTTATAGCTTTATTTGTTCCATTTATATGGAATCATCCAGAACTTCAGTTTTGAATCTGGCTTTTTAAGTTTATTATACTGGTTTGAGGTTCAGCAGTGTTCCAAGTATCAGTAACTTGTTCATTTTTATCAAAAAGGATAGGGGTATGGATGTACATTTATCCACTTATTAGTTAACAGATGTTTGGATTTTTTTGTCGTTTTTGGCTATTGTGAATAGTGGCTTACTATTTCTGTGTAGACATATTTCTCTTGGGTAGATACCTAGGATTGGCATGGCTTGACCATATTGTTGGTTTATGTTTAACATTTTAAGAAACTGCTAAACTGTTTTCCAAACTGGTTGCACCATTTCACATTCCCACCAGCAGTGTTTAAGGTTCCCAGTTTCTCCTCCTCACCAACAGCACTCCGTATTGTCAGACTTCGTTTTAGCCGTTCTCATGGGAGTCGAATCATACCTTTTGCACCTAGTACTTTTGTTTCTTGCCAGGGTCTGAAAGTGCCCAGATACTCTACTACCCTTTTGTCCTCCATTTTACAGGTCAGAAGGCAGTGGCACGGTAAGTGGAAAATCTGAATGTCTCACCCAAGATCCCCAAATGAGTCACTGGCACGTCAGAATCACAACAACCTGCTTTTGTTCAGACTCTTGGCTCCCTGGGACTCCGGGGCCTCTGCATCTTCGCCGTCGGGTGTGGCTTTCTTTTGATCTTTGCAGAAGGATCATTCTTATCCTCTCTGGAATTCCATCTGATGAAGTCCATTTGCTTTCTGGGAGGTGTGCTCAGGTCTTAGCGAGGTGACCCTCCCTGCCCCTCAGCTGCAGTGCACAGGCCTTGGGTGGCTCAGGCCTGGCTTCCCTGGTGGTCCCACAGTGACTGTGCCACCACCTGTCACCCTGTCGAAGGGTGTGGATACTTCACCTTTCCAGAGTCTTGTGAGAGTGAAGGGAGGTGACTTATCTGAGACAGCTGGCCCTTGCTAAATACTTAATACATTTTAGAACACCTCTTCAGAAACGTTGTGAAAGTAATTATCTGGTGGCATGTGGGTAGCAGTGCGATTCATATGCATTTTCTTCTCCATGACAGTGAGACAGGGAAATATTCTTAAATTTATTTACAGACTAAAAGTAAATCTGCCTTGGTTGCTTCCTATAACTTGGTCTTTAGTTTGAGGCAAATATGGTAGTAGTACTTGTACAAGCCTGTAGGTTTTGTCTGTGTGTGTGTGTGCGCGCGCGCGCACGTGCGCACGTCTCTCTCTCACTCGCTGTCCCTCTCTCGGCTTTATATTCGAGATGACCAGTTGCGTTGCTCAGCGCTACTGAATTCTTTTGTTTGCCTCTCTCTCCAGTGTGTCCACCGCAACGGAGTGCATTGTCACTGTTCCTCTTCCAGATTGGAGGGCCCAGAGTGTTCTTCAGGCAGTTGATAAGATTTGGTTTCCCAGGAAAGCTCCATTTTAGATCTGTCTGTAATTATTTTTATACTTGCTAAGTCATTGCTTTTATATCTTTTGCTCAAACTACCTGTATTTGAAGTTCCCTTGAAGGCTGGTGGAGCATAATTATACGGATATCCAGGTGATGAAAAGCACTTACTATGGGGCACAGCTCCTCCATTGTCACTTTACAGGGTATTTCTTGTCTGTGGGAAGGTCCCAGCAACCTCTGTTACCTTTTGCTAGACAGTGTTGCAGTGTTTTAATTTATTTCATGACAAAAAGTAAATTCTAGTACAGGTATTGTCAGTGAAATGATTATTTTCTCTGAAAAGATTTTTGGTCATGTTGAGTTTCTAAATGTTAAAGAGAACAGTTTTTGCATTTGTGGAAATCTCATCTTGGTACCGTGCTCCCATATAGGACATCAGGAAGAACTAAAAGGGGAGGTAACTTCAGAAAATAAACTCACCATGAGCACGGAGCTGTTTAAAAATCACTGCAGAATTATATATCAAAGTCCCGAGGGGAGTGCGCTGGTGCGTACAGTGTTATGAAGCTACCTGAAGTCCTGCATCTCTCCATGCTGGGCCACAGAGAGGGAGCGGAAGGGGGAGAGGGTCGCAGGGGAAGTCGAACCACTCAGGTTTCACTTTAGTGCTTTTGGGGGGATCCTGTGCATGAGTGGAGCCATTAGACATGGAGGAGACCTTACAGCTTTTCTAAGTCCAGCTCTTGCACTTGAGAGCATGGAGGCCCTGCGAGGTTTAGGTCATAGGTCATAGGTCGTGGCCCCTTTTTTGCTCTTTTCAGCTGTCTGTCCGGGCGGCTCCCCAAAGTCAGGTGTAGAGGAGGAGCAGCAGCTTTGGGTTCCTGGTGGCAGGAGTGTCAGACCGGTCTTTGTTGTTTTGTGGGGCAGAGACACTGAGAGAAGCAAGGAAAGAAGGTTGTGAGACTCAGGATGCCCCTACGAGGCCGTCCCTTGTGGCCCAGAAACACTTTCCAATTGAGAGACTTTCTGTGGTTGATGGAACACCTGCCTGCCCTGGCGCAGAATTTGAGAGCTGTCACCCCAGAGAGCAGGCAAAGGAGACAGCTGGATGTCGGCAGGCTTGACATGGAATTTCTCTTTTCATATTAAATTAGTGAGTTATACAAAGCATAGGTTATTTGAACTTTTGTGATGCTCATCATAGACCAAGCTACTGAAACATGAAATGGTTGTTTTTTCACTTTAAGTCAAACCTAAGTGTGACCAGATAACTAGGTGTTTTATTTTGGAATGCAGTAAAGGTAGTCTCACAAATGCCTGTTCTTCAGTCCATGCAGGTAATTTTTTCTCTTTTAATATTTTTATCCTCACCCGAGGATGTTTTCATTTGCTTTTTTAGAGAGAGAGGGGGAGGGAGAGAGAGAAACACCGATGCGAGAGAAGCATCAGTTGGCTGCCTCTGTTCGCACCTAGCCCGGAGACCTGCGCTGGGGCTGGGGGTCATGTGTGACTGGACCAGGGGTCTCATGTGTCCATGCCCAGACCGGGGATGGACCTACAGCCTAGGCATGTGCCCTGACTGGGAATCAAACCCACAGCCTTTCAGTTACGGGCTGATGCTCCAGCCACTGAGCCACGCCAGCCAGGGCGCAGATAACTTTTTAATGTATATATTATTCATACTTTGATGTATTGCAAATTTAGAGTTGTGTGAAGTTTTTCTACAGCCTCTCTATGACTTGCCTGTTTACTTGCAGGCTAAATTATACCTCCTCCATTACAAAACAGTATGGCTAAAACTAATGCTGAACTTGGATTATGAAAGGCTTAGTTTTCCAGAGCTCTCTCTACTGTTGTACTGTTGGCAGGGCAAAGTGAGTAGAAACAGTTATGGAAAGAAGTTTCCTAAAGTTCTTTGTTTAGGAAAGAAGTTGCTTATGTTTTCTCTGCAACACAGTTGACAGATACAGAAGGATAGTTCCCAAAATGAGCTGGTGAAAAAAAGTAGATAGTAAGCTGCTTCAGACTTGTAGAAGACACCCTCTCCTCCCGGAAAAATAAAAGGTGTTGGAGAGAAGGCCCTGGATGATACTCCTGCTATGCTATTCCTGGCATATTTTGAGTCTTCATTAGAGGTTGAATCAGTTATGTCAACAGTAGCATTACCCAATCATATAGTACCAGACAATCTGAATGATGCTGAACTACCTTCCAGCAAAGGGTTACTGATATACCAGTGTGCATGTAGCTTGGGTATGTGCAAATGCAAAAACACTCAAACAGTGTATCTCTTTCATTGGCCTTTGACCTCCAAGCTGGGGAGGTTTGGGCCAAGGCTGCCATTATGGAGGGAAGTTGCAGGTGCTATTTCCAGAGCTGGCACTGCTTGCCTTTCACTCTGACTCATGTTCAGAGCTGCGCCGTGCATAATGCAAAGTCACTGTTGCCATGAGCCATCCTGGGGAGAGGCTCAATGGAAAAAGTGAAGGTGGAGCAAACCAGGCTCCAGATCAGAGGGCAAGAGATAATGCTTTTTTGTTTAGTTCTGAACTTCATAGTCACTTTCTTGGGAATTGCCATAATCCTAATGGAGTTCAAAATAATTCAAAAGAGGAAATCTGACTTGTTGCTACCAGACTTTTTACTCTTGTTCAAATTCTTAAACAGGAGGAAGGAAGGAGAATAAAATACTAAGAGATTGTTGTAGATTCTGAATGTGTATTCCTAATTCCTCAGTTTTAAATATTTTTGTATCAACCCTGTTTTGCAATCATGCACTGTTCAGAGAAGAGAGGGGGTGTGTTATAAATATATGCGACCTTCTCCATTCTTAGTGCTTCTCTTCAGAATGGTCTCCCACATCCAGAGAGTAAGGAACATCATTCATAGGAAGGTTAAGTACAGAGAAGCATCGTTGAAGTTTTCTTGGTAGGACCTTTTCCTGTGAAAAACTGTTACCAGCATTTTTGGAAATACTTTCTTCTCTTTTTTTAGATTTTATTTATTTATTTTTAGAGAGGAAGGGCAGGAGAAAGAGAGGGAGAGAAACATCAATGTGTGAGAGATACATCTTCCAGCTGCCTCTCACACGCCCCCCACTGGGGACCTGGCCCATAACCCAGGCCTGTGCCCTGACTGGGAATTAAACCTGCAACCCTGTGGTTTGCAGGCGCACACTCAATCCACTGAGCACATCAGCCAAGGCATAGTGTCTTGTTTTTTAAGATAGTTCATTATAGTAAATCTTAATGTCAGAAATAATTAAAAATTAAAATAGCTGTTATAACAAGCTCAGTTAGAAAGTGCTCATTTGTCAAGATCATTTAGTTCCCAGTTTTTCAACTCTAGTTTTCTTAGCAAGAGAATGTTAATCTCTTGTGGATGGATACTTTTTTTTATCCTTTCCCCAAAGTGTATGGTTTCCTTTAATGTCCCTCTCTGTAGAACTTGGGAGATGGCCACAGCCAATGCCTGAAATTGTAAAGTACATTTCTGCCCCTCTGTAGTCCTTTAGGACATGGAATTTATAGTCAGACAGATGGATTTAAAGCCCCCTCTTCAACCCTTACCAGCTTCTATACCTTGGCCAATTAGACTGTGTGAGCCTTAGTTTCTTCATCTGTAAAATAGTTTCTATAAAGCATTTGGCAAAAGCGGCCACTGGGTCATTGCTCACATTTTTTAGTAACATTAGTAAAATATTAATTAATGTTATTGGTGATGGGCTTTTCCCATACTGTTTTCAGGGTTTAAAGTCCTTTGTCATCTCTGGTGTATTATGAGAACCAAAGAAGTCCTGAGAACCAGTAGGATAAACCAAGGAATGTAGCCACAAGAAGGGTGGCCATAAAGGCGCATTGTTAGAACATCAGTGTGGCCTCTGTGGGCCAGCTGAGTGTCCCTAGCATCAGGACTAGGGAGGCAGCTGAGTATTTCCACAGCAGGTCCTAGCCTCTCCTGGAGGCTGACCCGGGACTCTGCTGTGTCTCAGGCAGTTACTACCTCTGGTTCTGTTGGAAGATTCCACCAGGCTCCTCCAAAGAAAGTTTTAGTTGAAGTCATCAGAGCTATTTTTATTGATTTTGATTCAGGTCTTAATTAAAGTGATCTCAATTTGCAAAAGGCCTAGCCATCCAGAAATACAGTTCTTGATGGCACCCTAAGCACTGGAGAACTCCAGGAAGCTTTCAAAAGCAGGTGCTGAGATTATCCCCACCACCCCGCAACCCCCAGCAACAATGGAGGTTTGAGTTTACAATAACTATCATTCTTATGTCGGACTGGCTTAGAAGAGTAAGTTTCCCCAGGTGCTGACTTACTAATAGAAACCCACTTAGAAGAAATGGGCCCCGTGTTTGTGTCAAGTATGAGTAATGTGTTATGCATGATTTACAAAGGCTTAGCCGAATGTCCTTGCTTCTGTAAATTAGGATCAATATTTTTTAGAAAGAAGTTTTTATAGATAAGCCATATTATTATTTGATAATCAGACATCATTTTCAAGTAGTTAAAAGGGTCATTGGACAAAACCCAGTGGACTGACCTTGGTTGCCTAATTTAAGGACTAAAACTCCACGTGCCCTTTAAATTATGAGCATACTTGAATATTTTATGGGGAAAGATTTTCTTTTATGTAGAATAATTTTCATGTCAAATGTGGGTTGCCACTTTTACCCACCTGATCCTAACTTTTCCCTTGTGAAATTTATTTTAAATAGAGATGAAGGAATGAGAGAGAAAGTGGGATGGGACCAAGGGGAATGAACCATGAAAAAACACTGCTGGTCCACGTCATTTGTCCTTGGCATTCTGTGATCTTACCTCTGCTGACGGAGACCAGCAGTTCGGCCGCAGGCTCACACGAAGTCAGGGGCGGTGTGGGCTCAGAGGAGGCTGCTGGAACATGTCCTCTGTTTCCGCCCAGGCAGGGCTCCACCTCTCTATAAGAGTGAGCGACTGGAGGATTTCCTAGGCCGAAGCTTCCGTGATGTGACGGTAGGTGCTGGTGTGACCCTGTGTGAGGACCATCTGCCCCGAAGCCGGGGCGGCCCTGTACTCTGGGCCTCAGTGCGGGGCTCGCCGTGCCCGCGGGGCCTGTGGGCCTGCTCGTGTGACACTGCGTCCCTGAGTGGAAGGGGAGTGTTGGTAGAGAGAACAGTTTTATTGCCGCCTTCTCAAAATAGAGGAAATACTCTAGGGTGGTGGGAGAGAAGGGGATAAATATAGCATTTCCGTTTTCCTGCTGTTCGATTCTTTTCCGCGGCATTTCATTCCTCATAAGGTGAATTTTTTGTCCTAACAACTTCAACTATAAATAATTCCATACCATTTCTATCAGACTTGACCCTCTTACCACTTTCATGCTTACTGTTGTTTTTTCTTATTCAGAAACTTTGTACATATTTAAAAAAAAAAAAAACCCTAAAATGCTTGTTTTTTGGGCATGGCGCATGGACCGAGGCTCCCAGCTGGGACCTCCTGTCAGTAGGTAGGGGGCGGCAGGGACAGTCTGGGTGTCCTGTCTGTGGGTAGTCAGAAAACTGTGGAGACTCTGACTAGCTTGTCCTTGCCCGCTCTTCTCCCAGGACCCGGTTCCCAGCAGGGATATTCCATGTGCTTGCTGCCCTGCGCCTTGGTCTTCCGTGAATATCGTCAGCTCATAGAATTCAGACATGGCCCTGTTGTCTGGTCCACATCCTCAGTCCTCAGCAACAGTGCTGGTTGCTGGCTGCCCCTCATCCTGCTGAGAGGAGGGCTGTGTCAAAGGGTTCCGTCATGAGTCTGCAAAGCAGAGCTGATACAGTGGCCTTTTGCCTGAGTAGAGCAGTGAGTGTATGTAGTCGGTGCTTGGTAAAAGTTGACTTGTTAGGTGATGGGAGGTAAAGGCAGATAAGTTGTCTTAGGACATCATACACGATGTGTCTATTTAGCTGACTGAGGATTTTCATGATGCAAAACTAAGAAGGTGATACTGACTTTAACAAATCAAGCCTAACCTTGAGGTTTGGGAAGTAAGTGACTTGTATTAGATTTTAGTATATGAGCTTAACATAAGAATTTCCTGATTTTTTCATTTCCTGGTTGTTCAGAGTGTCCATTATCATGCTTAGCCTCGTGCCCAGCCTGGGTTTGCCCTTCACAAAGGTCCTGTGTTCATAGGGCAGTGGACTCTTCGTTCCCAGGCCCAGCACTGCCCTGCCGGCAGCAGGCAGTAATAAGTAAGCTCCTCCTGGTTACTGGCTAATAGGGCCATGACCCGGTTTGAACTCTGTAATAAGGAAGGAGCAGATTTATTTGCTCCCCCTGAGTGCCTCCCTCCCCCATGCTCCTTTATTATCTTTAAGAGGAAATTAAACAGCAAAATTCTGCATTCTCATAATGTTAATGGCCTGATGTCATCTTTTCCACTCTGGAGTCAAGCGAGTAAGAGGGACGACCAAAGCACAGATGCTCTGCTTTGCAGTTGCCTAGTGCTTCAGCTGTAGGCTGTGTGTGTGTGTGTGTGTGTGTGTAACAATGTGGAGGTATAATTCACATATATTACAATTCAGTGTATATAATTCACAGGTTTTTAGTAAATCTTCCACGTTGTGCAGGCATCACCAGTCCGGTGTTAAAACATTTGCAGTACCCCACTAACATCCCTGGTGCCCGCGAGCAGTCGCTCCCCGTTTCCTCTTCTCCCCAGCCCTCGGCAGCCAGCAATCCACTGTCTGTTTCTGTAGGTGTGTCTTTACGGACATTTCACATCAGGGCAATCATACAGTATGTGGCCTTGTATGTTTGCCTTCTTTCACTTAGCGTAATGCTTTTGAGGTTTATCTGTTTTGCACCATGTGTCAGTAGTTTGTTCCTTTTTATTCCTGAATAGTATTCCACTGTGTGGGTGTGGAACACTTTGTCTGTCTGTTCACCAGTTCATGGGCGTTTGGGTGGTTTCCAGTTTGGGGCTCTGATGAATAGTGTTGCTGTAGAGACTCAGTTTTTGCAGTTCTCTCAGGTATATGTAGGAGTCATAGGAGTACATTTATGTTTAACTTTATAAGGAACTGCCAGATTGTTTCCCAAAATGGCTATACTGTATTACATTCTCACCAGTGATGTATGAGGGGTTCCAGTTTCTCCACATCCTTACCACAGTCTATACTTAAGGAATAATCTTAACCCTTGACTCTTACTTGATATTTTTATGAACAAAAGAAAGCTAGGAACTACTGTTAAGGGTTTTGCAGTTTTTCATAATTGTTGGTACATGCTAACTAAAATTGCAGCCCTTGGTGCTCTGCCCTCTCTTATCTCTGGGTTCTACCACTGGTCATGCTCACACTGGTTTAACAGTATCCTGTGTGTTTTTCTTGTAAATTGATGTAAAGTATGGAAGGTGTGTGTTTGAGAGAGACATGTTAATTGTCTAAAAACTAAATTAGTTTATTTTGAGAAGGAATTTTAGTTTCTCTGTTACTGAAACCAAACGTTGTAAGTTTATATTTCTGCTATACACATTGCTTCAATATAAAATAGACACATATGCCTATAGAACCTTTTTTATGATGCTTTAAATAATTAAATGGTAAAGTTTCTATGGAATGAGGTAGCTTTTAAGGGTTCTTTATTAAAAATGCAACAAGGGCTGTTTCCAAAGTCCTGACAAACACTGTCCAAGAAGAATTTATCACATCATTGGGCATGGCAGGGGTCACTATATGCTGTTAAGAACACATAGAGAAAGTGTTCATTATTTTTGTTTATTCTAGGATTTGCAGGTATGTTTTATTTTAGCAATGAGTTATCAAATACACATATTTTTCTAAATAAGTCATATAACCAGTCATAACCCAGCATTCTGTTAAAATAGCCCTTTTTCATCATGGGTGAAGATCATGACCACTCTTTGGGGTCTCAGAGTTCTGATCAAGATGGAGGCGTAAATAGAGATGCTTCACTTCCTCGCACAACCAAAAGGATAACAACCAATTTAAAAACAATAAACAACAAGAACTGCCAGAAAATCAGACTGCATGGAACTCCGACAACCAAGGAGTTAAAGAAAAATTCATCCAGACTGGTAGGAGGGGCAGAGATGGGCAGCCAAGTGGAAAGGACACATGGAAGGCAGTATACCGGGCAGGCAAGGCTGGGCTGTCTGAATAGGAAATTAAAGACTCAAAACCTCAAGTTGTAAAATACTGTGGGGGTTGCAATTGGTAGGAGAAACTCCCAGTCTCATTGGAAATTGGTGCTAGATTAGAGCCAGCAAGCAGCATTGTTCCCTCTCTGACCCCTCTCCCACAGACAAGGCCACAACACAGCACAGTGGGTTGCCTTACCCTGTTGAACACCTAAGGCTTCGCCCCTATGCAACATAACAGGTGTGCCAAGACAAATAAATATGGCCCAAATGATAGAACACACCAAAACTCCAGAAAAAGAACTAAATGGTGAGGAGATAGAGAACCTATCGGATAGATACAGAGTTCAAAACACTGGTAATCAGGATGCTCACAGAAATGATAGAGCTCTGTTGCAAAATGAAGGAAGAAGTGAAGGCTACAAAAAATGAAATAAAACAAAATATATAGGAAACCAACAGTGAAGGGAAGGAAACCTGGACTCAAATCAACGATCTGGAGCAAAAAGAAGAAATAAACATCCAAGCAGAACAGAATGAAGAAATAAGATTTCTAAGATTCCTAAGATTTCATAGGTTCCTAAGATTTCTTAGGAACCTATGGGGCAACTTTAAACACTCCAACATCCGAATTATAGGGGTGACAGAAGGAGGAGAGAAAGAGCAAAAAGTTGAACACTTATTTGAACAAATAATGAAGGAAAACTTCCCCAGTCTGGCAAAGGAAATAGACTTCCAGGAAGTCCAGGAAGCTCAGAGAGTCCCAAACAAATTGGACCCAAGGAGGTACACACCAAGGTGCACATCATAATTAAGTTATCCAAGGGTAATGATAAAGAGAGAATCTTAAAAGCAGCAAGAGGAGAGAGTTCCCTACAAAGGAGTTCCCATAAGACTATCAGCTGATTTCTCAAAAGAAACCTTGCAGGCAAGAAGGGGCTGGAAAGAAGTATTCAAAGTCATGAAAAGCAAGTACCTACAACCTAGATGACTCTATCCAGCAAAGCTATCATTTAGAATGGAAGGGCAGATAAAGTGCTTCCCAGATAAGGTCAGGTTAAAGGAGTTCATCATCACCAAGCCCTTATTGTATGAAATGTTAAAGGGACTTATGTAAGAAATAGAATATCAAAAACTATGACCAGTAAAATGATGACAAACTCATAACTATCAACAAATGAACCTAAAAAACAACAAAAATTAAGCAAACAACTAAAACAGGAACAGAGTCAGTGAAATGGACATCACCTAGAAGCTCATCAGTGGGGAGAGAGGGGGGAGTATGGGCGGGACGTAAAGGGAATAAGAAGCATAACTGGTAGGCATAAAACAGATGGGGGGAGGTTAAGAATAGTATAGGAAATGTAGAAGCCAAAGAACTTAGGTGTATGACCCATGGACATGAACTAAGGGGGAGGGGGCTGTTGGAGGGTGGGGGGCTGCAGGGCAGAAGGGGGATAATGGGGGAAAAATTGGGGCAACTGTAATGGCATAATCAATAAAATATACTTAAAAATAAATAGAGTTGGATTTAAAAAAAAGCACGTGTCTCAGAACACTCACTGAAGGCCATTTGTCTTTTGAATTTGTGTTTGTCCAAAGTTTGTTTTATCAGTATCCAGGTAAAAGTAATATTCTTCTGGAGGCACATGACCCAGGACGAGGGAGGAATGAGGGCCAGCCGAGTGGCAGATGACTGGGGGGGGGGGGCTGGTGGCAGGTGACTTTCTTAGGGCAGGGTCTCCTATCTGAATAGACAACCTCAACTAAGCACAGTTTGCATGAGTTACTCTGGCCTCCTTTGGCACTTTGTTATGAGGGGGCAGTTGGTGTGAAGTAGTGATTCTCATGGTGCAGAATCACCCTCATGGGGTGCCATGGGTGTCGCCATGATTGTGGTTGGTCCTGTTTTTCTGTGGGCTGAATCCAGGAGTGTCGTGCTGGCCATTCACAGCCCTTCCAGCACGGCGAGGATTCCGGTGCCTGCTGTGTGGCCTTAGGACACCTGCTGGAGGATTCTACAGGTGAAAAACCTGTGTCTAATATTTGAGCTTAGAACCTCTTTTATATGCCCGGTTTTAATATTTACTGAACTTTCTAATATTGCTACTGTCAGGTAAATCTGGGAGGATTGTACTCTGTTGAATTTTCCCGACTTGTTTGCCAATGGGGATGCTTTTGTGTCTAACTACGTGGCACACCTGCTTCAGTTTGCGTTTCAGCTGTGTTCACACGGATTCCCGCCTCATTGCCTTATAGGGCACTCAGACATGTGAATACCGAAATCCCTAACAGTGCTTTCTGACCCACTTTTTAAATTCATCTTTATGTTACAGGTGGAGCCCTGTATTATGGCCCCTCTCCCATTGTTTGTGTTATGTGTGTTACAGTGCCTCAGGATTTCATTTCAAGATCATTTTAAAAACTGAGGCATTGTTTCTGATCATATGAGAGCCATTGACTCCAGGTCACAGCAGGCTTTTGGTCCACGCTGCGAAATACTAAATCCTGTGAGTGTGGGCGGAAGTAGCGAGGTGATGGAGCATTCAGGGAGCAAAGCTTCCAGGTAATCCCGGGCGTGGTGGGGAGCTGCCTGTCATTGATCCGTGCTCGTTTTCTGTGACTTGATTCTCTAATGGGCTCTGTGGGGTGGTGTTCCTCAGGACTCAGACTTCTGGACTTGCCACCTACCCCAATGCAGAATCCTCTGGTTACTGTGCACCATCCTGGGGGGCGAAATTAGGGTGTCGAGAGGCCCGCCCTGTATTTCTAAGCAGAGATGTGGCGGAGAGGTATAGGGCAGAGATGATAATGAAGAATGAAGCTGGCCGGCTTCTTGATCACGTTACTGAATTCCTTATTGGCGTGCAATAGATTCAGATATTAAATCATTTTATCAGTCTCAGTTTCCCCGGTCTTTGCCCTTCTGTCTGTGCATTCCTGACGAAGAGCCGAGCCCCTGTTCCACCTCAGAGTGGCCCATTTCAAAGCCTGTGTTTTCTCCGCAGGGTAAAGTGACTTGGAGCCTTTTTCCTTGCATGCTGCATTTCACCTTCCTGCAATCTCTGTACCCTCCCGCTCTTTGTGCTCTCAGGTACCTGACATCCATTCATCACCGCAGGCCACCTGGTGCCTGCCAGTCACTCCTTCACCCCTGGTTTGGGAGTTGTGGTGCTTTACCTGTTCCTCACAATTTTAGCACTGACGAAAGGTTGTAAATTTTCCTATAATGATTATTCTCCTCCGCTTCTAATTTGTTACTGATATTTTAGACATTTCACTGTTTATAAACACCTTTTCCAGCAGCTTGTCCAGGACATACAAAGAAGGACAAAAGTTAATTCAGACATACCACGGAAGTTCCTGAGGAAGGTTTACTCAGGGAGAGGAAACTAGCATGCATTTAGTTTGGTTTCATTTGTAATAACCAAGTCCACTGTTAATATAAAAAGTCGAGTTTCCGCTGGGCCCTGGCATATTTGAGAGTCTCTTGGTAGAATCTGAGTGACACAGGGTGAGGCCGGGCAGACTGTTGAGCTCCAGATTGAGTGCCGAGCTGACTGCTGCAGTCCCGGTTTCTGCACAAAGGATTCCAGTTTTAGTTTCTGGTGTGGTGCCTATGCTGTATTTGTATTTTAATTCAGCATATTTTGCCTCCTTCTAGTTTCAAACAGACCAACTTGAACCAAGAAAATTAACATTTTTTCTCATTATAAAAGTGACACTGTACTAGAGAAAATAGAAAATACAGGAAGGTATAAAGAAGAAAATTGAAAACTACTAGTAATCTAGTCATCCAGAGAGCTACTTACTCTTAATGTTTTGGTGTTTGTCCTTTAAGTCTTAGAGAAAATAATTATTGAGAAAGAAAGGGAGTGTGTTTTATATTTGTGACTTATACTTTGTGACTTGAAGGGTGGTTTATTGCGGCTACTTTTCATTTTTTTAAATTAATTGAATACAGTGACTTTGAAATTCTGCCTTTTTGGAAAGATCTGTTCTGTGCCTTTCAGAGAAAATAACTTGATTAGCAATGAATACTGGATTTCAGCATTTAACTGCAGCTGCGGTCCTGGCTTTTCCAGGACTTGTATGCCCTAACTAAATCTGTTTGAAACCCATCCCCTGTATAGCGGAATAAACTTGTAAACGCAGGCTGCAGTCTGACCTCCTGAGTGGGTGGTAGGTTTGTTTGGGTGATGAGGACTTGTGGATTATAGGCACACCTCACAGATACTGTGGATTCACTCCCAAAGTATGGCAGTAAAGTGTGTCGTAATCTTTTTTGTTGGTGGAAGGTCATGCTTTCAATTTGTAAGAAACACATCTGTGAAGTGTAATGAAAGGAGAGATGCCTGTACTCCTTTTACCTTTGACTGTGTGTGACCATCGATGTAAAAAGTGGCAGCAGCCTGGCTGGGCTTCCTCTTCCTGTCCCGGCGGGAATCAAGCTGACATCCATCTCAAGAACTGAGGGTGTGCTTGCTTCGTGACTTGTGCTTGGAGCTTGTAGTCACAATATGGAAATTGTGGAAGATGAGCCTCTGTTCAGCAATTAACTGTGAGGCTGGTTCTGTTCTACTTTAAGAGTAATGCTGAAATTGAGAACTCCCAACTTATTTCTAAGGAATATACAGCTATACAGCCATTTCCTGTTTTCTGGATTTTATTAAAATGCAAGTAGTCTTGACTTCAAAGTAGTATAATCAGATCCTGAAGGGGTGCAATTCTAATGCTTTGCCTCTTTGGTATTTTTGTTTTACCGTCGGCCTGGCTGGCTTATCTGACACCTTGCTCTCTACATCGGTGAAAATTCCTCCTGGTGCAGCCTGGTCCCAGGCTAATGGGAAGCCTGGAGTTTGCAGCGCCCACTGCATCCCTGGGGCGGGCAGGTGCACATACCTGACCCACAAAGTACGCTTCATGATACAATTTGGGTGATGAATATTAATCATTTTGGTTATTAAATCATCGTATTTACTTAAATGAGTTGGAGTCAGTGTACATCTTTGCTTCTGCTCCTCATGATCTGCTGTAGTTTAGAAAGAATGTCTTGAAATGTAAGTGGACGCCCTTCTCTCCCAAGCATCCGGTAGCAGAACATATTCTGGTTAGCATGTATGCACACATGATCCCAGAATGCCAGAATATGATGTCATGTAGGTCTCCATTTTAATGTGAGAAGGGAATAAGTCCATCAGAGCAGTTTTTCTAGTGACTGATACTACCTGATAGAAACCGCGACACCTGTGACAGACCAGGAGCACAGCCAGGCGCCGATGCACAAACAGTGGCCAAGCCGAGGTGGAGCAGGGTCAGAACTGCAGGCCCCTGAAGCCAGAAGGAAGCTGTTGGGTGTCACTCCCATGAGGAGCCAAACAATTGCTCAAGTTCATGATCCTGTTCCAGCCCAACTCCCGGAGGGTGGGGAATGAAAACATGCACTTTCTAAATGGTGCTGGATCGTGACATCTTAGGTTCCCTTTGGGAAATGTATCTCAATTGAGACACATGAACACTCTCTGCCCCCCGTCTGTCAAACTTGTCCGAGGTATCTGGAGGATTTTCCTGTTGGTAGACTGGGTACTACGCTGAGGGGCTTTGATGTTCTTCAGCCCCCACCCCTTCTTTTGATTACATGTGTTTCTGCTAAAGACGTCTTTTTTCCGGTGCCGACAGGGACATGAAGTTCCTTGGTCCCCTGTAGCTTTTTGTACTTTGTGGTTTCTCTCATCCCGTTTTATTAACCGGAACGTGGAAAGAGGCCTGATCTGAAGACACATGGCCTAGGATATCAAACTGAAGTGTGGTGGCCCACAAACATCTGATGTGACTTGAAGTGGGCCTGGAAACACGCTTTGTCATATGTGTACAAGAAAACCCCACTGGCCCTGCCTGGCTGAGGCCAGCTGTCTGTAGTATGCCTTCCTTTCTAGGTCACCCCTCCTCAAGCTGTGAGTATCCCTCCTGACCCTCTGGGGTTCTGGGGCCGGGTAGGCCTTCCACAGGTGCAGGGGTGCCCTTCTGGGCCTGGGGGTCTGTCAGTCCCCACATGGCCTATCAGAGGGCCTGTCCCTTCAAGACCAGAGTGGGCTCCCGCCCCCAGGCAAACAGGGTGGGTCCTGCAGCACTGGTTTTAACACCCACCTCTCAGTAAGTTCTCATTCAGAGGTATGAAATCAAAAGCCACAGGGTGATATCCGAGGGGGACCATTGAGAGGCATGTTCATCCTTACTGCTGGTGTTCAATGCTGACATTCTCCCAGGATGCCCTCTGCTCTGAGGCACAGGACTTCATTTAGGCACATTGCAGCAGCACTAGAGTCTGCTAGTTATAACCAGTAAATAATAGGTGTTCTTCAGGAATAAGTACACATTCACTGAAACAGATTTGTGAATACATGACTGAATAAAGTCGGGGCCAGGTGCTTTATAGTTGTTTCCACTTCTGTGCCTTTATTCTTTTTTTTTTTTTAAATAGTACTTTTTAAAATTGACTTTTAGAGAGAGAGAGAGAGAAAAACATCGATTTGTTGTTCCACTTATTTCTGCAGTCATTGGTTGGTTCGTGTTACCCTGACCAGGGATTGAGCCCCACAGCCTGGCGTACTGGGACGGCGCTCTAACAGCTGAGCGACCTGGCCAGGCCTCTGTGTTCCCAGTCTGCGGTAAAGTCGCTTTTCACTGATTTTGGTGTTTGTTGCCCTGAGAGTTTCCCAAGGCCCATGTTGACTAGGGATGTGTGCGAGCCTGTGTATCGTGGTGTTAAGGATTTTCCTAATGTCGTGCCAAGGGCTAGAACACCACAGGTCCTTTTAGTATGACTGTTTTTAGGGTACCTGCATAACTTCCAAGATTTCAATTGGGAACACTGCAGTTAGGCACCCCTGGCGTGGTTTAGGGGTAGAATCCGGCCGCTTCAGCCAATGCAGACAGCTGAAAATAGCCCCATGGCTGGGTACTATCAATCTCCAAGGCAGTTCTTCACTGCTGGGCCACGGTTGGCACAACTACTTGCTTGTGTGTCCTCATTGTACCTCTCCTTTTGGTAACCTTTATTCCCCTTTTTGGTTTTAGTCTGTCTCTTGACCTGTCGAGTCAGGTGCTTCGTGCCCTCCAAGTGCCCAGTGTGTCTCTCCATTCTCATCTCCAGCCCTCACATGGTGACTCCTTCCCTCCAACGGAACCGCCTCATCCGGTTATCCTTTCCTTCCACTCCTTAGAGGTCTTCTAGCTTGCCCTTCTTTCTTCCGAGGGCGCTATGATAAACCAACAGAAGGAAGGGGCTGACCTGTGTGATCCTCTGTGTCGGTCAGTGGTTCTTCATGTTAAGAGAGGTGTGCTAGAGGTGCAGTTCCATAACTCAAAGTTTTCCCCTTCTTGAGAATGAAATATTCTGGGACAACTTAAACCATTCCAACATCCTAATCATAGGGGTGGTAGAAGGAGAAAAGGAAGAGCAAGAAATTGAAACTTTACTTGAAGAAATAATGAAGGAGAATTTCCCCAATCTAGCCAAGGAAATAGACTTCCAGGAAGTCCATAAAGCTCAGAGAGTCCCGAAGAAGTTGGACTCAAGGAAGCACACATCAAGACTCATCATAATTAAATTACTCAAGATTAAAGATAAGGAGAGAATCTTAAAAGCAACAAGAGTAAAGGAGATAGTTATCTACAAAGGAGTTCCCATAAGACTCTCAGCTGATTTCTCAAAAGAAACCTTGCAGGCAAGAAGGGGCTGGAAAGAAGTATTCAGAGTTATGAAAGGCAAGGACCTATATCTGAGACTATTCTAGCCAGCAAAGCTATCATTTGGAATAGAAGGGCAGATAAAGTGCTTCCCAGATAAGGTCTGTTGCAAATTCTGGCCAGCAGGATTCGCATGCCATGGCTGTGTGTAAATAATTTTACACGTAATTTTACAATGGACTAGAAATTCCGGGACCACGCGTCCCCTCCATTATCATCTTAGAGAGGCCCCGAACCTCGTGTTGACCTACCTTTTATTGCTGTTTCTTGGGCACTTTACATATGAATGGTCTTCATTAACTATGCATGAACTGTAGATTTACATTAGGTGGTAGACGCCCAAGATCGCACATCAAGAGGATAGATATGCACATGGTAAGACAATAGGCTTGGGCTGAACTTGGGTTTGAGGAAGCTAGGCATGCATTAGTATTTGTTCTTTTGACCTAGGGAGAGGTTTTTAGCAAGAGCAAGGTTTTATTTTAAATCTAAGGAACATGCCAGCCTGATTTCCCCACAGAAATTCCGCTACCGCACTCGTGGGTACATGCGTGCCGGTTTTATGTTCCACAGGAGACCGTGCCCCCTTTACACGTGAAAACATAAGGGCTACAATTCCCCACTCGTGGGAGCACGAAATTCCTTTAAAGGTCAAGGTAAAGGAGTTCATCATCACCAAGCTCTTATTATATGAAATGTTAAAGGAACTTATGTAAGAAAAAGAAGATGATCAAAACTATGAACAGTAAAATGACAACAAATTCATAACTGTCAACAGCTAAACCTAAACAAAAACAAACTAAGCAAACAACTAGAACAGGAAGAGAATCACAGAAATGGAGATCACATGGAGGGTTATTAGCAGGGAGGAGGAGGGGGAGAATGGGGGAAAAGGTACAGAGAATAAGTAGCATAAATGTTAGGTACAAAATAGACAGGGGGAGGTTAAGGATAGTATAAGAAGTGAAGAAGCCAAAGAACTTATGTGTACGACTCATGGACATGAACTTGAGGGGCTGCATGTGGGAGGGACGATGGGACAACTGTAATAGCATAATCAATAAAATATATTAAGAGAAAAATACTCAGATATTGTTAATTTTCCCCTTAAACTAGACACTGTGGCCTGTGGCCTCATTTGACTCATTCATCATTGTTTATGTGGGCTGAAAGCATTTGTTTAGGAGATGTAAATATCCTTACGTTTTTAATGGAGAAAGGTTGGGGTAGTCATGCTTTTAATCCTGAGCAACTGAGAGTCTTTGCTTTGACATGAGCCACATTGAGATGAGCAGATACTGTCTCAGTGATGTAATGTGGGCCGCTAGAAAGAGGGGCTTGACAAGCAGACCTTGCTGTGGTTCTCTCTAATGTCTGGATTGGATTGACTGGTACAGTTCTGGTTTTGTTTTGAAGCTGGGAGAGAAGTGGGAAGACATCCTCCATACCTGGTATTTCATTTAATAATTTAGCAGAAAACCATTTTTAACAATAATCACACCCCAGTTTTCTCCTGAAACTGGTCACTAATCATTAGCGTATTTGAAAAATGCTGCCCCTATTGCGCATTTTGTAGACGCAGTCAGTAACCAGAGTCAGCAGTTCTACTCAAGTCGTTGGCCAGTCAGAACATCTTGAAGATTTAAGCATAAGTTTCTAAGGAATATCATCTGGACTGGTGGTTTGCTGTTTCTTAAATGAATCTCTCTGACACCAGATTCAGACAATATGTATATATTTTTTAAGAAATTGCTGCATGAAGTCTAACCTTGAGGGCATTTGGAATCTTCCAGTAACCTTCCTTGCTTTTTCAACATCTTACCACTGATTTCTCAGGACAGTTCTTAAAAAAAATTAAAAAGAAAAAATTTAGTTATTCGAAGTACATAAATAAAATATTTTTATTTTTTGACTTTGTAATGCATGAAGATGGGATATTTCTGGTGGGTCCTACTTGCGTTTAATCTTTGCCTGTGGGGGGAAAAAACCCCTAAATTTTAAATAAATTTCTAAGAGTAGCTAATCCTTAAAATGACAAGATTCATAATGGAAGGTGGGTGGGGGGAGGTCTTTTATCCCTTATAAAGGTGTTTAATCTTTTTAAGCTTTCTGTATTCCCTTATTATCTTTTAAAAACATTGGCTATAAAATATGTATTTACTTGCTTTTAAACAACAATAGTGTGGCATTGCATTATTTTCAGCAGATGTCAGAATGGTGGGGAGTTTTTTGTTTTTTGTTTTTTGCGGGGGTGGGGGGAGAGAATGCCGTGGTTGGTTCCAGATGTCACCAGGCGTGGCACAAGGAGAGGTGGAGGAGAGCTGTTGCTTAGAGCGTCGTGTCTGGCCTGACACTGGCGCGAAGTCAGCCTGGGGGCTGCGGGGGCAGAGCCCTGGGATCTTGTTCTCTAGCCTGGCCACAGCTTGCCCTGGCAGTCAGTGCCCTGAGTGTCTTCTCCGGGCCATTCACCTGTTACGGGACCAGATGTTCACTGCAGTTCGTGCATTCTGAGTGTCCCACTTGCGGACAATCGCCACTCTCATTCCGAGAAGGTAGGCCGGTGTTTAGCTGGCACCACACAGGTGTATGAGGTGTCTTCAGCCTGAGAGAGGGCGCGGACTGTAGGGACCCCACAGGGGTTTTGGCATTTTTCTTAGTCAAGAAGACCTCGGAGCATTGTTGGTTATGAGTAACCTTTTGAAGTTTCTGGCATAACATTTTTGTACCCACCTTTTACCCTTTATTATGACTTTAAATTTTTTTCCTTTATTAACCTCTAGCCACTTTATCTTAAGAATTCTTTCTGACGTCAGTTTATTTTGACCAGAAAGCCGATTAGAGTTCATTGCTAAAAAATGATAGGCTGGACAAATGACCATGAAAAGTATTTTAGTCCTTGGCACCTAAAAGTCATTGTCCAAAGTATCGCCACATATATTTATAAAGGATGAGCAGGGTTTTATTATTTGAGATTATGGTGTGACATTTTGGACATCAAAACTCAGTGAATTCAGGTGTTTTCCTTGGAGTTTAACTTGCATTTTCCGCTGGAATATCCACATTTCTCTTCCACCTAACTTTGTGGATTAAATAAAACATAACATTCGTTCTGGGCAATCTAGGAGATTGCTGAAGGACTGCGGAAAGAGCATTTTAGGAGTAGTAAACATTCAGTCAGGGCGGCCAAAAGGAAAGTCCGCAGCCCTCCTCATCCCTCTTCAGCTGCTGCTTGCAAGCCTTCAGACCCTCTTGGGCACTGTGGCAACACTGCAGGTGGTTTACCTAAATAGTGCAGCCCCTTACCTGGCAGAACAAGCTGATAAATTCCTGAGGGTTGATCTGGCTTTCCTTTCTGATTGACAGTGATCCTGACCAGCTTTCTGACGGAGCCCCAATTTATCACGTGTGGCAAGGAGTGTGATGACATGGTGGGGAACAGTGGCCCCTCAGACACACAGGAAACACGTGGAGCTCTTTAGATAAAAGTTGCTCAGTGCTGGAGACCTTCCCTCTATGTCCATCCCGTCACCCATACTTCATGCAGAGGAAGTTCTTAGGCCGGTATTACCCAAATCTAAAGCTATACATACTGTTTTGAGACAGGGGAAGGGATGTAAGTTTCCTGAAGAAGCAAGTGCCTTCAAGCAGGATAAAAAAAAAAAAAAAAAAAACCCAAACACTGAGCCCTGACTGGTATGGCTCTTTTGGGCGTTGTCCCATAAAACGAAAAGTTGCTGGTTCAATTTCTGGTCAGGGCACGTGCCTGGGCTGTGCGTTTGGTCCCTGGACAGGGTGTGTGCAAGGGGCAACCGATGGATGTTTCTCATATCGATGTTTTTCTCTCCCTCTCTCCCTCTCTTCCCCTCTCTCTAAAAATAAATAAATAAAATCTTAAACACTGGTTTCTCTGCAGTTGTGCCAAAAGTGATGGTATAACTAAAACAGATTCCCTAGAAAGCTAGGTACCATTGACCCTGAATGATGGGGTAGATATGAGTGAACCCAGCCCAGTGTGCTTGGGAAACAGGCTCTTTCCAGCAGCTGCACATTAGCATTAGGCTGTAAATTCTTCTGTGCTTTGGTTTCTAGGCAACTTGCACAAATTTTAAATCTGAATATAAACATATACATACACTTCCCCTCCTGCCCCCTGCAAAAAACAAAAAACAACAAAAAAAGCCCCTGAATAAAATGATAGAAAGCCTAATGACATAACTAACCCTTGGTAACCACAGCAAACGAATCTAGGCCCCTGCCTGGTGATTTAAAGATTGTGGTGGTTAAACCTAGTAAATAAAGACAGTGCAGTTGTAAATAACTCCTTTTGTTGCAAAATGATTAATATTTCTATAATGCAAGCAAATCATGGATACTCTGCCTCCAAGGTCCCCTGCAAAAGAAGGAATTTCTTCATGGGAATAGTTCTTATTGTTGAGGGAGATTTTTTATTAGTCTTGCATTATGATTCTAAGAAGCTGTAGATCTTGTTACCACCAGCAGCCAGCAGCAAGCTCTGTCCATGAAGGAATACTAGAGGGTGTCCTGAATGTTGACTTCATTAGCCTCACCCAGTTGTTACTTCTGGGTGGGCGGGTGCTCATCAGTGCCTCCCCTGCCACCGGGAGGGAGGTAACAGGAGCAGTCCCAGAGTTGGTGTAGCTGATACCACTATTGGAGGTTTGGACTTGAAGATAACCTTCGGTGACTTTATCGACGAGGCAGATTTCATAAATTCGGCATTCTAATTGCTTTTGTTAGACCTAGCACTATTTAGATCACAGGGCAAACACAAGGCCCGTGGGCTGAATCTGGCCCCCCACCGTGTTTTATCCAGCCCGGCACCTTGTTTCTACCCCGAAGCAGCACCGACTTCTCGCTGAACTGTTAGGGAGTAGTTACATTCATACAGTCCTAAAATTAAACCGCGAGGCTGATGTGACCCGAGGTGAAAATGAGATCGACATCCGATTTAATTCATGTGGGGAATTGACTAGCTCTAGGTTTGAAAGAAGAATTATTGTGGACCTAATGGATGGACAAGTCAGATGCAACACCTATAGGTATGTGTTCAGTGTCTTTAAGTATTTAATAGTATAACTAACCGCAGGGACGGTTAGGAGGTGATCAGCCAGGCTACTTTATATGCTTTTGGAGTCTGCATCTTGAGCAATGTGAAGCAACTGAGGCAGGTCCAAATAAAAGTAATATTGTGGAGGTAAAAAATAAGACTACGGGAAAAGTTTTTAAAAATTGAATTTGTTCTGTCTAGTACCAGCAGTGTCCGGGGCTCTAGGGACGAGCTGCACCGGCTTCTGGCCTTCACGTCTCCAGAGAAGCCATGCGGGGCCTCTTGGCTTTCAGCTCTCCTGCAAAAAGGAAGCCAGCCGTCCTTCCACCTTTACATGTGTTTGTACATTCAGAGGAGGCGACAGCACAAAAATGAAGTGATTTAAAATTGCATTGGCAAGTTTAAGAATAATATTTTTACAAATAAGTCAACAATAAATATACTGTGCTACTAATAGAAACAAATTATAAATTTATGTATTTTTACATTGCTTTCTTCAGTGTTATTTGTGGATTCACTAAAAACTGAATCACAGTTTTTTTAAAGGACTTTATGTATTTTTTTGAGAGTGGGGAAGGGAGACAGAGAAGCATTGAGGTGTGAGAGAAACATCGATCGGTTGCCTCTCACGCACGGCAGCAGGGACCTGGCCCACAACCCAAGCCTGTGCCCTGACTGCAATCAAACCAGTGACCTTAGGTCCCATCCTACCAGCAAAAGACAGCTGGTCTTTTACTTAAGTAATACTTGTCTCAAAGGCGTTATGGCTGGCTGTACGAATAGACAAGTTATGAGTTTGCTCTTTTGTTTATATCTGCTAGGGCATCATGTTTGTTTATGTATTCAGCCATTCATTTTTTATGTTATTAACTTTAAGAAACCCTTAAAGTAGCCACTTGCATTATTTACTGTCAAGAACAAGGCCCTGTGATGGCAGGCTAAAAGTAAGATTGCTGACATGACTTAATTATTCAGTTTGTAAAAACGGTTTTTAGGATGTTCAGTTTTTATCATCACTGCAAAATTGATGTATTTCTTTTTCCCACAGAACTAAAGCATTTTAAAGTTGCTATTTTAATTTAATTTAATTCTGGGAATATAATAGCATTAGGAGCATATAAAAGGAACTAGAAGAGGAGAGCACAGGCCTTATTGGCCCTGTGTCATACAGAGCAGCAGGAAGTCACCGCCTGGTTTGTCCTCAGCTGCAGAGGAGCTCAGAGGGGGAGCGAGGAGCCTGGGGCGGGCGACTTGGAGGCCACACTTTCACCAAAGGCTGTCACCTGCATTGATAGCACAATTGTCCATAAAAAATCAAACAGCCATTACTTTCCTGTCCTTTGTAAAATTTAATGCCCAGTCTCTTTTTCTGCATTTTATTTCCCCGTTTTAGAACTGTTTTACTACCAGGAATGGTTTTCTGAGAACTAGAGACCGAGAAGGGCTGTATATCATGGTGTTGGCAATTCTAATAAAACAGATGATCAATCTGTCTTCTTTCTACTCCTCTCCTTCACTTACTTGGACAAGGTGCTAGGACACGCTGGTAATGCACACTTTCCTGGTGCCTCCAGGTTGCATGTTCATGGGGGCGGGGGCCATCTCACTGGCCCTCTCTTGCTCTGGGTCAGGGTCTTCATTTTCAGTGATTCCCAGTTCTTCTCATCTTGGTTCAGCTCTACAGGCAGTAAGGAGAATCAATGACAGAAAAAACATGAAGTGAGAAATGATCAGAAAAAATTGTTTTTCTACTGTTACGACACAGTAAAGAATTGTGTGTTAGTCCTCAGTGAAGAGTTTACCTGGAGAGATAAGCCTGGTTAATCGTTTCCCTTTAGAAAACAAAACAGTGTGAACTTTGGAAAACATAATCATGCAGTTCCCTGAAAAAGTCAATACCCCATGAAAAAAGAAAGTAATAGTGTTGATCTTGTGGGCATGTGGGTTGTTCCAACATCTCACTCATTCCCTTTACTACTTAGATATTTTATGAGGCTTCTTAAACCAGAAGGTCCTGTGCCATTCAGGAACTTAGCCAGGTTGATGTAAATGAACATTTGGGGGCACAGGCCGACGTCATTAGCAGCCCTTCGAGTTATCCAAAGGGTAACATGCCCCTTGGGTCGTGTAGGAACTAGCCTCTTGAAAAAGAGTGACTTGTGCTAGAAAAATAGAAAATAAGGAAAACTGTTCAGAAATAAGATTATCTTTAAAATTTTTTAAATTTCTATTTTATTTATTTGAGAGAGAGAGAAACATCGATTTGTTGTTCCACTTATTTATTCATTCCTTGGTTAATTATTGTATGCGCCCTGACGGGATTGAATCTACAACCTAGGTGTATCTGGATGATGGTCTAACCAACTGAGTGACCCCGCCACGGCAGATTGTCTTTTAAATCAATGATGCAGAATGTAAACTCTGATACAGCCAGGTTGTAATTGGATGGGGGGTGAGTTTGGCGGGAGGAGGAGTGACACATGAAAAACCTACAATAAACCAGGCTGTGGTCTCACCATATGTGTTGAATTGAACACAACTCTTCTGCATTTAATGAAGAACTTTAGCCTTTAGGGGTAAATAAAACATCACTAAACAGGGATGGCCTGAATTTTTTTTTTACTGGCTGTAATAATTAAAGCCATGAAAAGGTGGTGGGGTTATGTTACTTATTAACTTGAATCGCTCTTAGATTCGATCAAGACGTAGTTGCCCATGGCATTTTGTTTCATGCTTGTCCTTTGTTTCATCGACATGCTCTGCCCTGGCTTTTGTGGTACTGTGAAAGCAGCCAAGCAGTTAGGAACTAGACCCGAAAGGGCTTTAGACCTCCTGTCCAGCTTCCTTCTCCCTGCCTGTCCCCCTTTCGAAAGCAACCTTTCAGCCACTAGAATTGAGCCTGAAATCCCCTATAAAGCTGTGTACTTGGGGGAGGCAGCAGAGGGCAGGGGAAGAAATCTTTCCCTCTTAAAAAGAAATTGATCAGAGTTCAGGTGTAACTGAGAGCTTTTAAAGGGTGTTTTTATTTTCCTCACAGGTTGAGCCAAAGGTTTAAAAGCATCGAGGTTGCTTATAAGAGGAGCTTGGGACACAGATATATTGGCTTCCTATTGCTGCTGTAACAGATTACCGCAAATCCAATGATTTAAAACAGCACAGATTTATTACAGTGTCTGGAGGTCAGATATCCAAATTGTCTCACTGGACTAAAGTCAAGGTGTGGGCAGGCCTTTGGTCCTTTCTGGAGGCTCCAGGGGAGAATCTGTTTCCTCCAGCTTCTAGAGGTCCCTGCATTCCTCGGCCCATGGCCTCTTCCTTCATCTTAAAAGCCAGCAAAGGCCAGATGAGGCCTTCAAAAGCAGCTGTCTCTCTGGTTCTCTCTTCCCTGCCTGTCTTCTTCACTTATAAGGGCCTTGTGATTGCCTTGGGCTCACTGGGATAATCCAGGATCGTCACCCCATCTCCAGGTCAGTTGATTGACAACCTAACTCCCCTGTGTCATGTAACCTTACATCTTGTATAGGTTCCAGGATTTAGGATGTGGCCATTGCTATGCTTACCATACCAGACACTGTTGGTAATGTACAGGTGGTAAATGCAGGAGTTCATAGGGTTACGAAGTAGACAAGATACAGGGTGTGTGTGCTATAAGAAGTGGGTTTTTATACCTCCTTGTAGTTTATGATAGCTGCTGTCAGGAAAAATATACATACATGTACATGCTCACACACATACTATTACTGTAGGAAAAAGTCACTTATAATTTTAGCTTAAATGGGGCTTCTATTTTACTGTAATATTTAATGTCAATTACTGAATGTAAAGAGGAATTTTAAGTGTGACATACAAGTATAGTGTTAGTTTGGGGAAAATTGGCATTTCTCTAGTCAAAAGAATGATGGAGTTATCATTTTCTTGGCTTAAGAATGTTCGAGTTCATTATGTTCTGTGAAATTTTTGTGCTGTAATTTGTTGGGGGTTTTTTAAAGATTTTTTTTAATTTTTATGGAGATAGGAGAAGGGAGAAAGAAAAAGAGGGAGAGAGACATCAGTGTGTGGTTGTCTCTTGCACGCACCTGCTGGGAACCGGGTCTGAAACCCAGGCATGTGCCCTGACTGGGAGTTGAACTGGCGACCCTTTGCTTTGCAGTCCAGCGCTCAATCACTGAGCCACCCCAGCCAGGACTGTTTTTTAGTAACATTTAACTTCACTGGGAAACCTCTAATATAAACATGATAATCTTTTTTTAACACTATAAACACATCCTTTTCAGTGCTAATATCTGTATAATTTTTACATAGTTTTTAACCACTATGTACATGCTCTTGGATGCTAAGTGGCTTGACTTTTCTGTGACCCCTTCCCTAGTCATCGCATTGAACATTGCTGGTAGTGTGTGCCTCTGTTCTGCGTGGCAAAATCCATGAGATGACAGGTGTGCGAAGTTCTCTAACAGAAAAGCACTACCTGCATTTGCATAAA
The DNA here is from genome assembly GCA_004026765.1 of Micronycteris hirsuta. Taxonomy (NCBI): domain Eukaryota; kingdom Metazoa; phylum Chordata; class Mammalia; order Chiroptera; family Phyllostomidae; genus Micronycteris; species Micronycteris hirsuta. Next base: position 112,048 of record PVJI01000749.1, read on the forward strand.
GCAGAGCTGCCCTGGTTAAGCTGTCAGCAGCTTCCAAGTAGAAAATGTCCCTGAAATAGATATGACATTTACCTGTAATGGATTTCTTTGCCTGTGAAATTAATGGTGTAAGACTTAAAAAAATTGTCTTTGAATTTTTCTTCTAAAGTTGACCCCATTTTAACAAATTTCCATCATTTGCTAAAATTCAGTGCTAGTGGGCACAAGACTGAAACTTGGTTTGTGCTACAAGTGCATTAACTCAGAATTGGCTGTGCTGGGTACCTGGAGGTAAGGAGATTTTTAAGAAGGAATCCCAGGCCTGCTTGGAACCCAGACATTCAAGTATGTGCACAGTGACATGATAATGATTCTGCTATATGGCAGAATAGAACTGCCTGCATGGGAATGAATGAGAGGATAAAACCCCGACAGCAAAAATGGTTTCTAGAAGGGTTCTTGAAGAAGGTAGTCCTTGAAAAGCGGTGTGAGTGTGTGTGGGGGTGCATTCCAGGCAAAGGGGCTCTTACTGGCAGTTCATATCAGATTGCAGGAAAAGTTTGTTGAACAGTTGAGGAGAGGATTGGAACTGGAAATGGGTATGTTGAGCCACACACATTGGAGCATCCATGTCCTTGTTTCAGTCAGAGGACAGAGAGGATCAAAGTTGTGCTGTAAGGCAGCTCACCTTGCCTGTGGGTGGTGGACAAAGTGGGTCTATAATCCAGGGCCTTGAACAAGGCAGGCCTAGTGAGGTCCTGCTTGCAAGGGGGGCTCCGGAAATCAGGCAGGGAGGAGAAGGGAGAGCTGCTTTGGGGACTGGTTTACACTTGGTGGTTAATTGGGTAGGGTAACCCTTAGTTGCATTTCTCACCCCTCTCTGTTTGCACCGTTAGACTTTGAGGAGGACGAACCAATGTAAATTCCCGTCCAGGAGCAAAGTGGGTCTTTAGATAGAAAGAGCGCCAATGGTGTTTCCTGACACCCTTGAAAGCTGGGTCAGGTTTTTACCCGTGAGAGAATAGAAGTCACACAGAGCTTGTGCCAGGGTCACTAACTAGGTGAGTAGCCAGGCAGGATTAGACCTAGGTTCTAGGTGACTCGCCAGATGAAGGTGCCCCTAGCTAGTGCTGCTAGGACTTAACTCTTTGTGTTGGAGGCAAGGATTCGTTGTTGTCCTTTCCTTTTGCACCGGGCAAGTCCCGAGCTACAAGCCCTGCGGTAGGGGGTGCATGGTGCAGGAAGGGGGCCTCCTCTGCCGGGACAACTGCTGCAGGAGGGAGGGGTAATGTTTAGGGGCAGGGGCTGGGCTCAGACACCGCCCCTTTGGTGGGTGCCTCAGGTCCCCGCCCCGCTTCCCCGCCCACCTTCCGACTCCCTCCATCCTCAGACCCGGCTGGCTGCCTGGTGAGCAGACGCACGCTCGGACTGCTAGGCTGCCCTGGACACTGGCGCGAGGGTGGACTTCATCCAGGCAGGGCCTGGAGGCCGCTGTTAGTGAGGGTTTGGGGTGTGGAGGATGAACCGCGCGGCCTGTGGGGCCCGGGGGCTGGCACACTTGCTTGGGTAAAACTCTCTTGTATTAGATTACTCCCGGCTTGGACAGACATGAGGTTCCCTAAATCCCTCTCTGTGCCCCGTCTTGCCTATGGGGACCTACTGCGCCTTCCTGGTGGACGCTGGTGGCTTGGTTCTTCGGGTGAAGGGCTTCTGTTGGTAATGTCAAGGGATCCTGAGCACCAGTGCAGGGCCTCGGCTCTGGAACCGGAGAGAAGTGCTCCCGTCAAAGATTGCCGTACAGCAGCCGTAGCTCCCCTAAGAGCTAGGTACTTTTTTTTTTTTTTTAAGTCCTCTTGTTTCTAATTTGGGCCATTCTTGCTTTCAGAGAAGAACGTGCTCCAGGGACAAATGTCAGTGTAGTTCTTGCAGTCTTTTAAACTTAGGTGACGTTAGTTGAAAGTGGGGGAGCAAGACGTGTAGATTTAGCACAGCATCGCCCAGCGGGCCCTGAGGGATTTGTTGCTTGGGGACTTACTTGCCTTTGAAAAACCTTGGAAAGGTGTCCCCACCCCTGCTTTGAGGAGAGAGGTAGGCGCTCACTGTGTGCGCCGGGCGCTCCAGCTTTGCTTAGAAAGAAGCGCGAGAAACCTTTCCCAGATACAGCTTCGTTTAAAAAGTAATAAATCACTTTATGGAGTACGGCTGCTAACTTGACTTCCAAAAGGGGAAATGGTTATAAAAATAGCGTGAACAAATAGTATTGGGATCAATGAGAAATGATATCTGCGATGTTGGTAAGAACTCTTAAGTGGAGATACTCTCTGGGCAGTATGTGGTTTTATCTTAATTCTCGATCTCTACCTTTCAATTTAAAACAAAGTCGCAGATTTGACCAACAGTTTAATGGCTTTTTACTTTTAAAAGTAAATGCTAAAAAAAGCTTGTGTTGGTAATGAGACATACAACAGCATGCGTTCGTGGCTGTTTACTTTCATGAGAACATTCTGGTATATTTTGTAAAACTTCTTTATTTTTGTCTGTCTCATTGCAAAATATTTATGTTTATTATAATGTTTATTATCTGAAGGTAGATACCATGAATTTTCCAAACTTAAAATTTCTTTTTAAAGAATTATATTGAATGAATTTAATGTTCTTACATAATTGAAAACATGCATAAATCTTATACATGTTAAGGGAGATGTCCAGTCGTGTACATAAGAAGATTGACTTAGCTAAGATTTTAAAGCCATTTAAAAGTTTAGATCTTAACTCAGGAATTTTGCAAGGACAAGTTTTGGGGAAATGTTATATTTTCTTTAAAGGAGCTTTTACCCTATGTTCTCACTTGCTCATCATGTTTATTTCATCTTTCAGAACAAGTGTGTGGGAGTCCTTTCTATATTTTTATTTCCCAGGCACCTGGTTTTCTTAGGTTAAATACTTTAAGAATGTCATCTTATTTTCAGGGCATTAAACTTAATGGAGATAGACATAATAGCATTTGAAAATGTTTGTATTTGATTTTAACTTTCTTATTTTCTAAACTTGTTTTAACTTGAAATTAGTTGATTTTCATGTTAAAAAAGATTAAACTTTTTAAATGGTTGCTACAATGAAACTCAATTGTGTTCAGATATTTGTTGTTTAATATTTAGAGAGGCAAAACGTAGCTGCTAAACAAATGTATTTTGTAATAAAATAAGGTACTAAATTAGTTTTCCATAATGTGAATGATTAAGATGTCCTTCATTTAAAAATGGAGATATTTTAGAGCATCTTAATAAATGCATGGAATGGGACTGAAAACCATACGTTTTTGAAATTTTGAAAAAAAAATCTTTTTGAAAAAATATAGTGAAAGGAAGATATATGAGTCATATAACCTATTTTATGCAATATTTTTATTTTGTACTCCATTTCATACTTCATTGCCTATGTTTTTTAAAAAATATCTCTCACATAAACTTCTAAGTTGTTAAGTAATTTTTCTAACATGGATGCAGATTGAAGATCAAACCAGTACTAGAAAATAAAGTATAAAAAGGCTTTTTTGTTTTTGTTGTTTTGTTGGCTTTTTCTAAGCACACTTTTACAGTTATAATTTCACTCATCCTGAAATTCCACTCTACATTTAAAACTCAGACGAAGAGTTTAATACTCAGAACCATGAATGGGAGTTTTCTAGGGAAAAACGAGCCTGATCACATCCTTTCCTGAGGGTTCCTTTCACTTTTTCCCAATAAATACATTTTCCCATAATTCTTAAAATAGTTATTCTAGTTCCTAGTTGCAGTTTTTTATTTTGTTGTTGGGGTCTGGTGACCTTTATGTACTGGAATTGCTGTGAGGTTGGAAACCAGACTGGCCTTGGTGTGCTGTTGGAATGCTCGAGTTGTTTCCCCGCGAAGATGCCAGTCGTTAGGCATTAAAGCTGTCCTTGCGCCCGGGAAATTGAATTCTGGCATTTGGTGTTTTTCCCTTTGGACCAACAAGTAGCCATTTTAATTGGTGTTAGTGTGAACAATAGCAACCTTCACCAGTACTAATTAGGAATTACGCAGATTGTTTACTAGAAAGATAGTAAAGGGTAGTTTCCTGGGTAGTTTGTTTCCCTTTTATTCATAGAATCTGTAAACTGTAAGAAGACAGCTCTCTCACATTTCTGTACATCTTGCTCGTTTGCACCAGGTGATCCAGGAACATTTGTTCTGTAGGAGAGACCAGACTTTGAGGTTTAATACTCATTTTTTGTGAAACTGTGTTTTTTCTTGGTTTAGTTGTAGCCAGCCAGCATGGTCTGGCGTTTTTGCACAGAAATGCTAATTTCCTTGTGAAATGGCATGTACCCTAGAGGTTAAACTTAAAAAAAAAATTAAAGTACAGTGTTCAGTGGGACAAAGTCTTCACATTCTATAAATTGGAGGAAAAATTGCTACAGCTATGATTGCCTTTGTTCTTAAAGCCATTTGAATTGCAGGCTGTGTTGAGACTGGTTCGTACATCGTTTAACTGCTGAGACTAAAACTTCTAATTAGCGTAATCACTGGGTGGGAGCTGACGGGCGGGGTGGGGGCCAGGGGTGTGGCTGGGATTGGGCGCCAGGCGGTGGGAACCCGGCGGGCGGGGCGGGGCGCGGCGCGGCGCGGCGGCCTCGGCCTCGGCGGGGATTGGCCCAGAGGGAGGAGGCGGTGCGCGGGCTTCCGCGGGACTTAGCAGCCGGCGCCCGGGGCCGAGCCGGAGGACTCCAGGCTCGGGTCAGCGCCCTAGCGGGAACCTCTGTAAGTACGACGTTTCTCTTCCACGGGCTCCGGCCCGCCCGCCGCTTCCCGGCAAGTCTGACAGCTGCGGGAGCCCGAGGCCATCAGCTGGTGTTAGTTAGGAGAATGAGGGTGGTTTCTTCTCCGTCTACCCAAATCCCTTCTCATTTTCCTCCTTTTAACCTCAGTCTTCCCACTAAATGAGCTACAGCAGGAAAAAAAGCCAGGTTTGGTTCGCTGTTTATTCGTTCCGCTTCATCATTCTGTCCTTAATTGCTCACCGCTAACAGCCCATGCTCTGGCAGTTGGCATTACCACTACTGCGGTGGTATCATTTGATGGGGAAGGGGAACTTCTAGTTGCCTTCAGAAATTTCTAAAAATCTGTGTAAAAAGAACTGTGCTTCTGAAGGGTTGTTGCCTTTGTTTTAATGCTTTTGTAGTCGTAAATGGCGTCGGAATTGTAATTGTGTGCGTAAGTATTGTGTTTACCAAACCTTCAAGAAAAAAAGACCAGGTAAATAAATATGCACTCTGATGTGCTTGGGAAAGCTCATTTAAAGGACAAACGCAGCAGGAAAAGGGTAACAAAAATGACTGCTTCCATCTGGAGCCTTCTTTAGGAGTGTTCTACAGGTTAACTTGAGTCTCTGGAGAGCTGCTCTCCTCTCTCCTCTTCTGTCAGGGGTGTGTGTTGACCTGGAGGGTTTCTGGTCTTTGGCCTTAATTCCTAGCAGACATTCTTAGATGGAAACGTGGACTTAGTGCTGGACAACTAACCACAGACAATAAGAGAAGCTGCATTTTAAACTTTGACTCTTAAAGAGTAGTTTGTTTGGGTTGCCCCAAAGGGAGCAGCCTATTCATTTTTTATTTCTGTCTCAATTACAGTTTGTAAAGGTCTGAGATGGGACCCTAAACTGTGACATCAGCAGAAAAGTGGTTCTCAACCCGTGTGGTTGTGATTAGTAATTTTAAAATATTTGTGTCCACCTTTCATTTTGGGGGATATGTGATTACTGGTCATTCAAGTTAATTTGTTTTAAATAAATCAAGCTTGAAATTTGTGATAGAATATGCAGATTATAATTGGTTATGCTGTAACTTTGATATGTTAAAAGCAAAGTATCACAAGTTCTGTTTAAAATGTGAAGTTTAAAACTTTTTACTTTTAGTTTTAATTATATAAGAAAAAATTATAAAAACCTGTCTAAAGAAAAGCTACGTTTCATTGCTACCTGATTTTTAAAGATAAATTCTAAGTTAACTTATATAGATAAATTACGCTGGGATACTGAGGAGAGAGTAAGTTTGGTTTTTCATAAGTGATTATTTTCTATCAAAGTTAATAAACAATCAAAACTTAGAAATCCAGACATTTTCCCAAAAGTTTTCCCAAAAACTAATTCCCAAAAGTTTTGTGCCGTTAAAACATATACCAATAAAAGAATACTGAATTTTTCTTACACGAGCACATTGTACATACAGAAAGGTAGATATAAAACAACAGAAATGCTAGTTTTATGAAATTTGTTTAGTTGTCTGTTAAGGAATAACTAAATAAAATCCCAAGCATTGGGATTCTATATTGCTGCTAGAAAACACACCTTAGGTTAGACTGTGGTCATGCCACTAGCTAGGAAAAGGTGTTGGTAGGTCCCAGACCTACTAGAATTTTATATCCATGATTAGCACTTACTAGCATTTTTAAATCCATGGCTAGAAAAGCATCAGTTTTGCATCTTTGAAGACTTACTTCTGTTGATTGACTTTCAAATACTTAAATTCACCTGAGAATATATATTTCCATGGCAGCAAACAAGACTGCATTTCAGGTTTCTTGCTCCTGTATCAGCTTCAGGCTGCTCCAGGGCCTTGCGCCCAAGTCGGAGCGCACAGTAAAAGTGAGGTGATACACGTCTGCACTCTTGTAGCCTATAGTCATAAAAGTGGGTGCTTTGCTGTAAAAGACCATTTTTTCACACTATTTCGGTCTACTTGTTGTTAACAGTACATTAATTTATGAATTACTCAGCCATTTGTACATAACATGCAGCTTTCGAGTAGACAAACCTGGCATCATCCCTGTCCGTGCGGTTTTACTGTGTGTTTCCATTCACCGGTTTGTTTCACGGCCTCACACGTGCGCCCACCAGACGGCCACTTCCATGCAGAATGCTGGCCCACTGAAAGCTTTTGTTCCCTTCCAGTGAACTGGGTTCAAGGTGGAAGAAAGAAAAAAGTTAAAAACGAAGTACACTTATTTTTACAATATGTGGACTTTGTTTTCTGCCTTTCTCCTGAAGTTCTTAAGTCTATGTCTTTTTCCAAATTACAGATTTCTTTGTTGAAATGACCTGTAAGTTAATCCCTTACTCTCTTTCTCATAAAGCTTTTCAAAATTAATCGAGGATATAAAATGTCTGGACTAGAATCCAAAAATGTACAGGGTTTGAGTGAAGTCCGACTACTGTGCTTTGTATGCATTAAATTGTTCTGTGAAAGAACACTGAGAAATTGTAGAGTACTCTCAACACATTTTCATTAAATAAAAACTTTACTTCTTTATTTTTCCACAATAATTCATGTAGTTTTTGACTCCTCACCCTCTTCCACCTCACACTTCCTACAATTCCTCTTTAGTTGTGGCCATCTCTTCCTATATAAAGATATGTTTCTTTGTCGAGTTCATGACAGAAACCACAACAAATTGTGGACATGTGGCTAAAATTTATGTTTCATTTGGATTTGGTAGAAAATATGGAAAGAGTATCAGGAAATACAACCTGACCAAAAAGATATCTATGTTGTTTTTGACTATGGGATTGTGAAGAAGAAAGGACAGGAACTAGGAGTAATGGAATGTTAGTATTTTAGACCAGAGTAAACACCCAAGAGTGAAATTTGTTTCTAAATTATGTTCTGTGCTTAAAAATATGTTGAATGTGTATCCGTGCCGTGCTCTTTGTCTGAGCTGGGGGCCTGAGTGGCTGCCTGGGCTTCTCTTTTCCTTCTGTTTCTTGTCTTTTTCTCACCTTGCAACTCTTGTTAGTGTGGTTGTGTCGAAATGCTTTTGTGGCTTCCTTTTTTTAAAGCTGTTAATTTTGATAATTTGAAAAACAAAACTTAAGCCTTTAGTGACGACTTTAAACAAGGAGGCTGTGGAAAGCAAAGGAACAGATATCTCAGAGATACTACTGAGTTTTCACACTTAGAGCAGAAGGCGTTGTGACTACCCTTTATACAGTCTAATTTAGTAGCTTTTTAAAAACACTGCAGAGACATCATTTCATTGATTACAGTTGATTACAATTGAAGAAACATTTCAGGTATTTTACCATTAGTTTTTAAAATAAGAAACATCTACCACATCTGTTGTTACAAAGACTGTTTATAAAACGTTTTACGTTGATGTATTTGAATGTGTGTACTTTGGGATTTGTTTGAGTTTCTAAATGAGAATCACTTTTATAAATTTTCTTTTAATAGATTTACTTTAAATCACAAATTGTTGATTGACGGCTGTCTTGCAATCATATATATTACTCCAGTTTAGTAGATTGGACGTTGAGTCTTTGAGTTGAGTTTAATAAACTTGTATCAGGCAGGCATGCTGAGGTAGCACATGAAATGAGCAAGATTGGGTTCCATTCTTTAAGGAGTTGCCTTTTTTAAGTGTGCATTCTTTCTATAGAGGTTAAAATATAACTTCATTTGAACTCAGTTATTCTCTCTTTAAATTTTTATTTACTGATCTGAGAGAGAGCCAGCGATGTGTTGTCCCACTTCCTCGTGGATTCACTGGTGGATTCTTGACTGGGGGTCAGATCTGCAGCCGTGGCGGACGGGGACAATACCCTTAACCAACTGAAGAGGAGGTTCTGTTTTTATTTGTAATATTCTGAAGAGTAATTTTCAGTAAAAGCTTAGTTTTTTTTCCCATTTGCTAATTAATCACTTGTATTTTAGAGGAAAATCTGTTTTCAGACTGAATATTCCTAAGGATTGTATTTTCGTGCATATGAACATCTTAATTATGTGCATACTATAGATCACTTTTCAACAGGAACCTAGGGCTGCGTGTTACAAAGAATAATTTAATATCGATAGTTATTTACTACAAGTGTTAAGTTTGTAATAAATAATCCCACACAAGTTATCTGATTTTGACATAGTGGCGGTAATGTAGGAAGTTAGAGAAAAATAGGAAGAAATTCTGGGCTTGAATGAAATTACAGTTACTGTTTTCCCCTCGCAAAAGAAAATTTTGAAAACATTTGCTAGTTTATTTATGTTGTAAATGACAGCATAAAAGTCTGAGTATGTGACTGTTTGATGAACTGCTTTGTGTATATTTTTGAAGCATTTGAAAAATTTTAAGTTCTTTCGGTATCTGTACATTGCTCTCACAGAACTTACGTCATGGTCAGTGCTGTTAGCATTCGTCTCTTTGTGGAAGTGTTGCAGTCAGAACTGTTGCAATCTGTTCTTTTCAAACATTCGCATTGTGACAAGGAACAGCGAGGCACTGGCACGCCTGTGTCGTGTGCGCACCAATGCGAGGGGGTCTGCTGGTAGCTCACGGGACTCGCTTTGTTAGAAGCTGCTTTTCACTCAGCACCTCGAGCATGTGCTTTAATCATTTATGGATTCCACTGCTCTTAGATTAGGTCACAGTATCAAATCTCGGTATACAGTAGATTTTCCCTCCATTGAGTAAATTTTGGGGAAATAATTTTTAACATGATTTAAGAAAAATAATTCAGCTTGAGCTGGAGGCAGGAAAAAAGGAAAAGACTAGGCAGCTTGTATAGGTTACTCAGAAAAGGTTGATTCAGAGAGTTACTTAATTTTATATATATACATGAAGTTATTTACACAGATTTAAACATTCTACATTCTGTTCTTAACTTTGTACATCACGTAATAACATTTCTTGCTTTCTTACTGTAGTGCAGAAACAGTTCCATCTCATTCTTTTTAATAGCTGCATAGTATTCCATTGTGTGGCTATATACTGTAGCCATGATTTTAACACACAAAACTAGCTGACAGTTTTCACAATGAACGTGTAGTCCTAGGAGGCACCTTAGGCGGTCATGAATTAGTGTGTAACTAAACTTTTGAGTTAGAAAATATCACCATTTATAAGTTAGGAACTCAGATTTATAAAATACATACTTGTCTTCAGGATAAACACATCAGTTACTTCGTATAATATTATTAACTTAGGTAAGCACATTCATGCTAAAGAAGTGATAAGTAGATTTAATGGAAAAAATACTGCAAATACGAGGTAACTTTAAAGTATTCTCTGATACTTTCAAGTGTTTCAAATTCTTTAAAAAGCCTGAAACAAGCCCTACTCTGAGCATGCTCCTGTTGTCATGGCAGGTGAATGGGCTGAACCGCTCAGGAATTTATAGTTTCTTTTTCATGAGTGATGGTTTTCTTGAGAAGCATAAAATTCAGATCAGGAGTGATCTCCCTTTGTCCCTTTGATTATTGGTCTGGCAGGTTCCTGGGAAGGGAAGGCAAATGTAAATATCCCGAGCATCTCTTATAAAATACTTGAGATTTTTCTATTTGAGTGTTTACAAGGATTTATTCTCTAAAATGTGTAATATAAACCATTTGTGTACACATGGTTATGAGATCCAATTGGCATTTTGTGTTTAAATAATATGCTTTGTGTCAGACTGCAAATAGTTTGGAAAATTTAGGGAAATTAACACATGAAAATTTGACCCTTATAATCTGGAAATGTGAGAATAATTTATGCCAGTAAATTATTTCATACACTGTTTACTAGATAATGTCTGTTTTAGTCACTGTGATGTCACTTTTGGAAGCACTGTGACCAAATCATGGCTAAGAAGTTCATTAGTGTTTTTAAACTGTAGCTGTTAATCCTGGCTGCTGTGGCTCGGTTGGAGCATCATCCCGTAGACTGAAAGGTCGCAGGTTCAATTCCCCAACGGGGCACATGCCTGGGTTGCAGGTTCAGTCCCAATCAAGGCACTTAAGAGAGGCAAACAACTGATGTATCGATGTTTCTCATCTTCCCTTCCCCTCTCTCTAGAATCAATGAGTATGTCCTCTGGGGAGGATACTAAATAAGTAAGTAAATAAGTACTAAAATGAAATAAACTGTAGCTGTTAGAATCATATTCCCCAAAAAAGTAAATATGCTTTTTTTCTATGTAAAATGAACTATATGAATATTTGCTTCTGCTTAAATTTCCTTTCCCAAATTTGACTACCACTATATTCCCTGAAGAATGTTTGATAATCAAAAGTAACTGATTCTGTTGGACAGATATCTGCCTCTGGATTATTTTATTTTGAAGAAAATTATTTTTATTTTTGATTATTGTGACTGTCATTTGCCAGCAAATTAAATTTGTGTCCCCAAAATAATATGAACTATATAGACTTTCGTACTTAAATTTGGCAATTCTTTAAATTGCATTAAGTTTTTGCTTCAATATGTGAAGGGTGGTTTTTCTTTTGTAAGGTTGTTTTCAGCTTGTTTTTGCAGTTTCTGTCACGACATCCTGATTGGCAGCTCCTGTTGGGCGGACACTCACCAATGTACATATTATTACATAGTTCATTTTTGACACTTAAAAATGTTTATCATTAAGAGAGTGACAGATGAAAGCAGACGCGGAGCCCACGGCCCTTGCCAGGGTTTGGGGAGGCGGGGCGAGCCAGAGTGCCAGTGTTCTGATACTTTTCAGGACTTTGTGTTTCTTTTGGGTTGTGAGGGAAGAGAACTCTTTTGTTTTGAGGAACATTGTCTATTATATCTTACTTTTACCCCATTTTCCAAAATTATTATATGACAATTTACACAACTTAGAGATTTCTACTTATTTTATTTTGATTAAGAGCAGTGTCTGAAGGGTTACTTGGTTTAAACTTCTGTCTGTGTCCCGCAGTCAGTGGGAAAACCGCATGAATGGCAGCTGTTTGCTCCTGCACCTGTGGACTGTGGCGGCACCTGAGGGTATAGAGTGTGTGGTTCGGTGTTGCCTGGGAGAAGTTGGAAGGAATTTGTTAGTTTTGGGAAAGACTTATAAAAAAGACATTTGTATCTATGGGATTACCTTTTTAATCCAAGGGGTAAAGGAAAACTGCTGTCTTTATTGTGTCCCTACGCCAGAAAGCCTTCAGCCTGTGACTTTCAAAGGTCAGCCGCTTCAAATCTGGTTGGGCCTTGCTTGTGTTGAGTTTCTGCCAGCAAGTCTCCAGCATACAGGAGAATTTGGGATTTTTCTCCCTCCCTCATTTCTTCTGTTTTTGTTCAGTGTAAACAGTTCCTGTCGTAGAAACATAGACAAATATAGCAGAGAATGCTTTTCTGGAAGAAGAATGCTCCCTGAGCATTTTTAAACCATTTTTGGGAAGAATTGATCTTTCTCTGTAGTTCAGACAGACTGAAAGAGAGGGCGGCTGTTGCTGTAAATTGAAGTGACATCATGTGTATTGCCCCCATTGATCCTCTCTTCGTCTCCAGCCAGGATGAAAGGAAATGGCATCAGGGAGGAAGCAGCTTCATTTAGGCACAGATCCCAGAGTGATAATGGGGTAATAATAGAACTCACGCCACTGTCAGTTGGAGGCTGCATTAGTCTCAGGCTCCTTCCCTGTCTGGGAGCCTCTCAGAGACTTCCTTCGTGGCTGCATCGCGCCAGCTGGACCTTGAGGGAGCGCCCTCCTTTGCTTCTGGAGGCGCGCAGAAGTGGGGCTCAGACGTTCCTATGCACCCAGCTCCTTGTGTTGGGGCCGCCCTGTGCAAGGTCAGTAGTGAGACGCGTCAGCGACATTTTCTGTGGCAGGTGAGCTGGCCTTTTCTGGTCCTGCTAATGGAAGGACTGGTGAAGGGCTTGAGTTGCACGGTGGTCCTTTTCAGAGCCAGGAGTGAGTGGTGTCGCCGTGACAGCGGGAAGAGGCTTCTGGGAGAGGCAGGGTTTTTTCTTTGTGTTGCTTGTAGACTGGGAGGGTGGGTTTGGAAAATCCACGTTTTCTTTCCAGGAGTCTGTGTAGAAACTTTAAAAACCATTCGAAGTTGTGTGGCTTGCTTCAGCTCTTAAGTTGACTGGGAAAAATTACCAGGTAGACTTTTTTCTTTTTCTTTGTAAATTTCTGGGTTGTTAGCACCTATGGTGTCCTGCGTGTTTAGACCAAGAATCCAAACCTCTAAATTTTTAACAAATATCATTTGGATTTTCTGACCTACTTTAGCATTTTGTTTTTTTGTATCTAAGTTTTACAGTGTTGTGAAGTTCTCTATTTCAAGTACCCACATGACTTTGGCTCCCCGTAGCCTTGTTTTGTCTGAGTTCTGGGGCAGATGCATTTTAAAAATACCAATCTGGTTTCCATATGGAAAAAAATAATAATTCCGTCATGAATTCTGTGTGTGTGCAAAGGAAAGGACTTTCTCTTCCTGTCCTGTCAAACTATGGCTGTGAGCACTTTTAAGCCCTCAGAAATAAAGGCCGGTTCTTTTTATAAAAATGTTCGAAGGAGCTGCTTTCTGATGAGATAATGCTCTGAAACATGTACTGTATTTTTCTTAATCCTCCAAAGTATGACTAAAGCCATGTTTGTCTCTCAGTGCTGCTATATTAAAACACAGTTGGCCTACAAGTCACGTGAAATTTAGTTTGATTTCTGTGAGGGAGGGAGCTGAGTGACCCACACAGCATCTCCCGCGGCTGCTGCGTCCGAGCCCACGTGGGGTGTATCTCTCAGTTGTTTTGCAGACTTTTGGTTTATTACATAGTATATCTTTTTCATGGTAGGGTGGCTTTACAGGGAGTAAATGTTTATTTTACAAAGCGAAATGTACTATATAAAAACGAGCTACTTACCACATTTTGGCTTTAATATCTTCTTTTCAAGGTCTGTAATCTCATCTAAAAAATTATGTAATGTTACTCATTTGTGAATGAAAGATGCTAAATTAGTTTTCTCATATGTACTAAAGTAGAGTTGGATCACTGATTTTCTCGACCGTTCTTGTTACACTACATTTTTCCCTAGCGAATTATAAGAGTTAGAATTGAAAGACAGACGCTGCAGGTTGCTACCTGAGTGAGAGTCACTCACACAGGCCCGTGGGGGAGAGTGGGCTGGCCGGAAGCACTGAGCACTCGGGAGGGAGGGCAGTTCTCACAGCGGCGCCTGCCCGGGGGCTCTGGGCTTCCTCCCCAGAGGGACAGGCCGGCTCTTGCTGCAGAGCAGTCTGGGCGCCTCCAAGCCCAGGAGGGAGGCCTCCCCTGCAGGCTGTGTGCGCGCCTGATCTTTACCTCTCTCCAATTAGAGTAAATTAAACTTATTAAAAAACCGCAAAGGTTTGACTACCTCCATTCCACCTCAGCTGTTTAAGTTTAGTCAGGGGGCTTAGCTTCAGGTATTTTTCCATTGTGTAAAATTAGGACAGAAGCTCTCAGGGATCCTTTCCGAGACTCTTTTCTGTTTCTCTGTACACATGCGTGAACTTTCTGCTGGGAACTGTGCAAGACAGGTCAAGTGTGAATTTAGATATTTTGATAGGTTCACGTATTAGTAATTCTTTGATTTTAAACTGGATTTGCATTTATTTGTTAAACCCTGTTAGGGTAAGTTGAGGACCAAGCTAGTCTTCTTCCTCAGGGGTTTCTTTCCTCTGTGGGTCTCTTTAGTTCAAAAGAAACCCCAAATCCGAGCTCTAACAATAGGCTTCTTTGTAAGTGTGGGCCCATAATAGGGAGATGCTTTTCTTTCTGCTCTGTCCTTCCCTGCAATTCTGCAAATTGTCCAACATGGTTCCTGCTGTTCTTAGTTAGTGAACCAGGCCTCCCCCCCAAGCCAATGGGTGTTCTGCCTGGTGCCCAGTGTCAGGCTCGCTGTTTCCCACAGGCTGTCTTCCTGCATCCATTGTGGCCTCAGCATTTGAGATGCTGCCCTGAGCCTGGGCTGCTACCAGTTTTGAGAGTGCTTGAGGTGGTGTGCAGGGCTGGGTGGCCAGTCTGGGGCCCTCCCTCCCCACTCCCTGTAGAGGCAGGTGAGCTGCTGCTCCATGAGTGCCCAGGCCAACCACCTCAGGGTGGGGGCCATGTGGAACATGTTTGGAAAGGGGTGGGTTTGGTGGGAAGAGACCCTAATGGGGGAGAAAGGATAGGATGTTAAGAGGCTGGAAGACAGTCGGGGAGTGACTTAGGGGACTGAGGGAGGTGCTCAGGGCAGGCTGAAAGCTTAGCCTCCACCAGCGAAGGACCCCTCTGGGAACTCAGAGAAGAAAGGTCCAGAGAGGGGAGACTGCAGGGCAGAATGGACAGGAAGGAGGGCCTGGAGCCTGGGCCTGCAGTGGAGCACCTGAACCCACGGGGGAGGGCTCATGGTGTAACTGAGTGAGGAGATTCTCTGAAGGTGGTGGCCCTGGATTTGTCCTGTTTTATAAAACAGCAGGTTTCTTTTAAAATTATAAAAGTAGGCTCACGTGTCTAAAACTATAGAAATTGGAAAACTGGCAGTTTTGTTTCTGGTTGCTAGATAGTAATAATCTTTAATGCATCTTCTAGGCACAGGACTCCTATGAAAAAAAGTTGTTCTAGTGGTTCCGTAAGTCCCTGTGGAGCGCTGCCTGGGCCGGGCGGTTGTGAGCCTCTGCCGTGGCTGAAGGCACTGTTTTCCTGTCAGCCTGAGGAGACCCACAGGACTCTGAGATGCATGGAGGGATGCTGCGAAATAAAAATGCCAAGAATCAAGGGATGTGCCTCTGGGTCTCTGTAGGGGAGTGGGGTTATGCAAGAGCTTAGAAGGACGAGGAGAGGACACACAAGAAATGCGCTCTTTGTGGGATGATGTGGTGAATGTCATACCTGCAGTTCACCCAGTTTCCCGCCACGTGCGTTCCAGGAAAGTGTGTGGGGTGGGGGCGAGCAGAGTGAGTGCACACACGGGGCAGCAAGGTAAAGAGAGGTAGGGAGCGAACCCAGTAATTTTCTAAATTTCTTTGAGAATAACAGAAAGTAGGGATGAAAATCTAGGTGTTCTTATGAATGTTCCATTGGCCTAGTGTTGACTTGCAGACTTGTAGATTTGGGTTTATTGACAGGGGTTTTCAGGGCACAAGTAGTGAAGGAGAAAAGCTAGATATAGAGAGTAGTGGAATTCATAGTAATAATTTTAAAACCTTTATTTTAGAGTAAATACTTTTCAGTTCCTACAGGAAGCATCTTAAATGTATGTTTTCCTCCTGTACAGTTTGCGAGTACTGTCTGTTCCAGGGGCTGAATTAGGCACCGAGTTGCAATAATGAATAAGACAGATGTTTTAAGGCCTTGGATTTCAAAAATATTTGTTCATAAAATGCTCATTATTTTTGTAACATATAAAAACACCCTCTTCTCTCTGCCCACCCGTTTTTTAAACCTGTCCTGTATGAAAACTTAGGAACATGGGTGACTGTGTGTGTAATCATGTTTATAGCATTGTTTAATTTAATGGAATATATATAAACCTATAATTTTTATAAGGGGGGGTCTGTGAGACATGGTTCTTGTTTCATTACATGCTCTTTATTTCTTGGTGCACATTTTCAAGGTTCAAGTGCTAAGGAGGGAACTCTGAAAGCGGCTTACTCCTGCTGGACTTCGTGCCTGAAGCCAGACGGCTGAAGGACACAGTCGTTCTGTGTCGCAGGCGTCTGTCGAAGTTCCCAGGTTTCCCTGGTTGCTGTCTTTCTGTTCTAAACGGTTGGGTTTGATTTCTTGTAAGCTGAATGGCATTTTCACTGGCTGTTTGGTTTTGCCCTCAGCTTCTTCCAGACCAGCTGGTCTTGCTTCTGGAGCATCTCTTGGAACAAAAGACTCTGCACCCCAGAACCCTGCGAAGCCTCGAAAGGACATACCACCTGCCCCAGCAGGATGCAGAGGTAACCAGGAACACCTTCAGAGTTTAAACAGTGAGGCCCTTGCTGTTGTGAAGAGTGGTGACCCCGTAGTTTCCCAAACTGTGGGAACTGCTCTCCCCATCACCAGTGTCCTGTGCCCTGTGCTGTGAGTGCAGAGCAGGCCGCCCAGCCAGGTGGAAGCTGCTCCCCGGGTTGTACCCCACCAGTCAGGGCCCCGGAATCTGCTTGTTACTGGGGTAGTTTGAGATCCTAAGTTTTTCCCTCTTTCTTTTTAAGTCATAAAGGTGGACATAAGTTTCCTAAAGGAATGAACAGGCAGAGTGGAAGTGCTTTCGAATTGTAAACTCAGGCGGGTCACCTTGTGCAGGACGGGGCGCCATCCTGCTGCACATTAAGGACACTTGGCTCCGAAGCGTCAGAGCTTCTTGGTCGCATTCAGTTCAGATGGGAAAGGGGCCCTGTGTGGCGGAAATGAAAACTAAACCTAACAGCCATAGTTGGAAAAGCAAAATTGGATGCTTGTGGGAAAGCAATAGGATGTGGTTCTTAATATCTTTTAGCTTATTGTAGAGAATGCAGTGTGAATCCTAAGATGAGTGTCGGAGGTTTTTTATATATGGGGGGGCGTTGACTGGGGCAGTGAGGGGCTGGGTAGGGGTGAGCAATGGGGAAAAAGGCGGGACAACTGTCACTGAACAACAATAATTTAAAAAATAAAATACAAAATTTATTGTATTTTAGCCATCTTAAGTAAAAATCAAGCACACAATCAAAAACAGAAAAGCTCTTTTATATAAAACTCCTAAAATGCGAGCAAGCTTGGTTTGTGTTAAGTTGAAAATAACTGACCGTGTGAAGACGGTGCAGTTTGAGGCGGCGGCCGGCGGGCACACGCGGCTGCTGAGCTCAGGGGCCTTGGCTGTTTGAACGGAGATGTGCTGTGAGTGCCAAGTGCACAGTGCTTACTGAAGACGGGGAGTAAAAACAAAATACCTCACTAATGATGTCTTCTCATTGATGTCAAAATGATATCTCAGATACGTTGGGTTAAATACTATTGAAATTAATTTCACAATCATTAAAATGGAGTAAATGGAGAAAAAGGCCAGTTCACTGTAAGATGAAAAGGTAACGTGGGTGTTGTTTTACATTTTAAAGCTGCATAAATTCAGGAGTTTATCGAGAAGCTTCAGAGAAGACACAAACGGCTTTTTACCCACCTGAGCCTAGATCATATGTACAACTGTTGCTGTTTATTTCAGTTTTTATATTTTTGTTTATAGGTGTTTCCAACTGCCAGGCAGTTATTTTTAATTGGTGTTTAAAGATGTTTCTATTTATAGGCATAAGGTTAAGTTTTAACCAGGGCTGAATGCCACTGAGATGCCAGGCCCCTGTGACGGGCGGCAGGCAGATGCTGGTGGGAGGGTCAGCGCAGGCCCAGGCAGCTGTCACTCACCGCGAGGCGGTGGACACTGTCTGCACCCTTCCTTCTGTCGTAGCACACGTGGTGAGGTAACTTTCACCTGGCCTGGTCGCTCTCTACAGCCTCTAAACCTTTGTGGCAACAGCAGGTGCAAACGTGTGAGCACATCATGTGCTGGGTGAGGGTCAGCAGACTCTCCTGTAAAGGAATAGGTAGTTAGTGTTGGGTTTCTGCCCCAGCTGTTCACCTGTGCCGTTGGGGCAGGACAGCTGCTGAGACAGCACGTGAGGGAGCAGACGTTGTTTTCTGGGCTTCAATAAAACTGTTTATGGAAACTTGAATTTCGCGTAATTAATCATGCCTCAAGATAATTCTTTTTGTTTCTGTTGTTCCTTCTTCAAACTATTGTAAAGCACACACAGCACTCTTAGCCGGGGCTGATTCAGTGTGCCCCGCGTGGAGTTCGTTGCCCCCTGGGTTGGGGTGGGCAGGGGCCAGACCAAGGGGGCCCTGGAGGCCGTGGGCCCCCGTGGGGTTTTATTCTAGGATGTGCCGCCTTCCCCTGCTCGCTTGTCCCAGCATGTAGTTTGTTACTCTGACAGACTATCTCACTGATGTTTCTCTGAAATGTCACTCAGAACCAGAAAAGCAACAGGATTTTGGCTAACCAGGGTGTTTTCTAGAAACTTTATTATTAGTTAAGTGTGATTTACTGTGACCAATTAGCAGGAATTTAGTTGAATAACCATCTGCCCTTATTTTAAGTGACAGAACATTTCATGGAAGAAAGAATTATTTGGTGGGTAAGTCTTGAGGATTCTGACTTCATTCTTAGTGCTTCTCCTTGACCTAAACAAATAACGAATAAGGGCAGTCTCTTTCATGTCATTATCAGGACTTTTATTTATTCATTTTTATTATTATTTTTTTAGATTTTAACTTTTAGAGAGGGGAGGGGAAGGAGACAGGGAGGGAAAGAACCACTGACATAATAGAGAAACATCAGTTGGTTGCCTCTCGTATGCACCCAACAAGGGACCCAACCCACAACCTGGGCCTGTGCCCTGACTGGGAATCAAACGAGCAACCTCTTGCTTTGCAGGGTGATGCCCGACCAACTGAGCAGTGCCGCTCGGGGCAGGGCTTTTAAATATGTAATAGCAAGCACTTGACAGCTGGCCAGAGGTCCTGGAGTGTGGCCGCTGTGTATGGAGCATCCCTGTGGGAAGTGCTCTAGTGGTATGTCCTGGCTGGGCGCAGGGGGAGCTAGAGCTCTGATGCTCTGTGCTCAGGGTGCTGCCCCAGGCCCCTGACCACCACAGTGCTAATAAATCCAATGTCTGCAGAGAAGCCAGCATTGAGCAGGGAGGGCTCATGACTTGGGGTGGAGGGGTACTCCTCTATTTCTAAGAGGAATAGAAAGGCTCCTCTCACTGTTCTTTGGACTGGCATTTTTTCCTGAGAGCATGTAAACATGTAGAGTCACTCTTGGAGAAGGTGAGCCTGGTATTTCACATAGCTCGTTTAAGCCGAGTCTTTGCTGCTTATTCCCTGGTTGCTCAGTTTGCTGCGGAACTTGTGCTGGCAGAGCAGGAGACTCTCCGCGCATCACACCAGACTCTCAGCTGTGTCAGAAGCCTGTCCTAGCACTAAGCAGGGCCCTCTGTTCAGCACTTGCTTTTTCATCATACCTTTTATCCCTTCCCTCTTTCCTTCCCTTTGTGTGGGTGGACAGGGTGCAGCTCCGCTGGGAAGTTTATTGTTAATAATTCTCTTCATGTAGCTCAGTACTTGTATTACTTGTGTTGCTTCTGTGTTTTGGTTGTGGTCACAGAATGTCTGGTCTGTGGGTCAGGGCTTCTGAGTGTGGCACCTGGTCTGATCTTGCTTACCAGCTTATTTTCCCCACATCAAGGTGGTAGCCTCCATGGCCCCTGTCCTCCGTGTGGCGGCATCATGAGTGGGACTCCCCAGGTCTCTGGGGGAAGAGATACCACATGTTCGGAATTTTAAAAGAAAAGTACATGAGGACAAATAGAGGGAGAGGCTGGGCCATTTCCAGCCTTGCCTGCCACTCCCGTCGACGCCATCTGAAAAGTGGGCGCTGGAGGGGAGCGCTGCCTGCCTTAGCCTGGAAAGGAGCGCTGACCGGGAGTCGGCCGTCTTTCACGTCCCGAGTCGAAGACACCACTAACCATGTGCTGGCTGCTTTAACCAAGACGGAAAACTTAGTTCACAGAAATGTTTGCCTTCAGTTTTTGAGAATTACTGGCTCAGATAAAGAGCCATAAAAGTTTAAAAATATATTGGACAACTGATTCTTGAGATATTTCTTAAGATCCCCTTTTTAAGTAATGAAATTACTGCCCTCTACAGCAGGTCTCCAAAGCTGTAGAAACAGCTGCGTGGTAGTGAGGCAGAGACCCACGGAACATGGCTCTGTGGACTTTCTGCCCGAGAGCCCACAGCTGCCCTTGAAGCAACTTTATTTCTGCAGACTACAGTTGAGCAGTTAAGAATCGGGGATATAACTCAGGGGTTTGGAAAATCAGAAATAGCTACTCACTGTCTTCGCTGCCTTAGATGGCAGTGGTGGACATTGGAAAGGTCTCCATGCTGGCTTGCTCTGCTCTGATGTTTCAGCTGGTAAACTGGGCAAGAAAATTAGCTTTCTGGGAGAGGCCGTTACCAGTTCATCCTCTGACTATCTGGGGAAGACTGAGGCCCCCTCGGTCCGATTGGAGTGGAAAGTGGGCGTCGTGTCTCTGCCTTTCCTGCAATCTTCAGGGCACCACCCTCTGGCTGGCCCCCGCGGGAAGAGAAGACAGACGGCTGTGCGTGTGCCTGTGAGCAGGCCCTCCATGAGGGGATCTAGTGAAGCACCCAGGCCGAGCACCTGGTACTGGCCCAGCCATTGACTTCGCAGCAAACCAGGAGGCTGGTGACCACAGACAAGTCACCGCCCTCCCGGGGCGGCCTTTGCCTTGCTGCTCGCCTGCGCAGGAGCACCTAAACTAGGCTTTGTGGCTACAGCCAAGTGGCAAACAGTGTTTCATGAAAGTGTCTTTATCCTAAATTCTCTATTATTTCCTGTTAGCTTTTCTTTTAAAAATGTGCATTGTGATGCAGTAAGTTGATTTTAAAGTGCCCTAATAGGCTGCAATCCACAGCTCGAAAATTGACGTAAACCCCTTCCGCACAGGGCTCTTATCACATTAAGTGCGGCGTCGGTCCCCAGGGACTGACAGCGGACTTATTGTTTGGGCAACATTGGTGCGTGGGACTGCACCAGCAGTATCAAGGTTAAAAAATAAATGTTGTAATTTCAATAAAGTTTTGCATTGGCTGCCCCACTGTGCGCCTGTTTATACTCTAACTCAACCCCCATTGAGTGGTCGCCGGCCTGCCCCCTGAACGGAAAGCCAAGCAAAATTGGCTCCGCGCTTAATGTGTTAACAGTGCAACTCAGGAAACTGTTGAGTGTCAGTGGTCTTGATGTAATTGCTGTTGAGGAGCCCCCATCTCTCATTTGGTGTGAAATGGACAAATTTATTTAGTCGAGCTTTGTCTTTTAATCTGTCAGGACTGGCAGGGAGAAAGAAAGAGAAGTAATATAATCTATGCAACTGTGAGGAGCTCCTAAGTGTCTGGTTAAAGAATTTTTGATCTGGGGGCTTTGTGGGTATGCGGTGGGGACCTTGTTCTGACACTTGGACTGGATGGTTGTCTGCGGGGGGTGGGGGCTGTCTCGTGTGCTGTAGGATGTGTAGCATGTCTGGTGCTTTCCCATGAGGTGCTAGTAACAGCCCGCCCCCAATTTAGCAATCAGAAGCGTCTCCAGACATTGCCCAGTGTCCTGCGGGGCAAAGCCACTCCAGCTCAGAACCATTGCTCCAGAGCAGCAGCTGACTCACGAAAGGCAGCTTTTCCATTGCCTGACAGAGGGTTACGACACGGTGAAGCAGCCGGAAAGGTGGTTGACAGCAGTGAGGGGCCAGCCTCGCCAGCTGTGCTCTCCCAGGGCTCCAGAGAATGTAACCTTGGGAGAGGTGAAAACACTCCGGGAAAGAACGGGGAAGGAATGGCAAAACAAAGTAGCAGTGGCAAGTACATCTAGAGAAGCAGATTAGTAAGTAAGGACAAACCCGTTCTACAGCCAGTACACAGACTGCCATGCTAGCGCTGTCTGTTTTCCCCTCTGAAAAGGACACTTTCAAGGTTGATTGCAAATGGAAAAACATCCAGCCTTGCAGGCCTTTTCCCACCTCACCGCCTTGTCCCTGGCTCTGGCCAAAGAGCCCTCGGAAACCCTGTAAAATGGTCTCCTTCCATGGTGGGTTTACACGTGCTGGGAGGGCATGGACTTCAGTGCATTGTCCGCAAGGGAACGCACTGTTTGCTTGAAAAGAAAACACTGCAGCGTTTATTTGTAGTCCAGAGGTGGACGGTGTGATTCCTGGAACGCAGTGTCCTGACAGCTCTGCTGCTCATTTCTGCATTTCATTTTGGCCAAAAGCATGGTTCCTGCGAATTGAGTGCATTTCATGATTCACAGACATCTGGAGTGAGCGGCATTGAAAGGGCAGAGAAGAAAGGTCCAGCCAGGCTTCCTGTCTCTGAAATCTGAAATTGATCGGCAGCTATGCTTCTGTTCATTCCCTTCATGATGAGCCTCCTTCCGTTAAGGGTTCTGGGGCCTGTTCCCTACCACGAGGAGCTCTGCTCCCCGTTCTCCCCAGTTCTTTTCAGTAGAATCTGGCTACAAAGTGACATAAACATTGTTGTGTTGTCTTTTCCACAGAAGAGTTCAAAGGACAGGTGCTGTCTCAGGTGCTGTCGCCACTGCAGCAGGCCCCCCAGGTTCTGCTCCGTAAACTGCCTTGTACTGAACTCCTGCCTCCTTCCCGTTCGGTCCTGCTCGATGCGGAATCTTGGGGCGTAGAGGCAGGAACTGCCCTTGCTGATGTCAGGTCCTCTAATGGCGGCGTGTGAGGGTAGCCTGTGGGGACCAGGGGACTGTGTGGGGAGCCAGGGTGAGAACACCCCTGCCCCGTGTCAGCGCTGCCCCAGTGCCCAGGTCTCTTCCTCTCTCCGTCCCTCCGAGACCTCCCTGGTGTCACCTCCCCGGCCCGCGAGGCAGGTTTCTGATTGAATGTGAAAGAGACCGATGTGGAGGCTCAGAGTAGTCAGTGGCAATTGGTGAAGTGGTTCTCTGGGGGAAGGTGGCTGCGAGGGCCCGGGTGGGGTAGGGCCTTCGGGAAGGCAGTGTGACACCTGCCGTACCCAACGCAGGGCCACTCGTCACGACTTCTTTGCAGGGTCGAGGAGTCCAGCCTGTTGGCTCCTTGACACGGTCAGGCCCAGGCTGCAGATCGAGTTGTCAGATGCTGATGGATCTGAGCTTTGCTGTAAGTCTCCTCTGCGGTCGTTTTCTCAGGGCCAGCACACGTGTGGGGGGGCCGCTGCCCCTTGGACACGGCGTGGTGGTCCCGCTGCTGGAGTTTGAAAGCGTCCCGGGTACGGGTTGGGAAACAGGATTAGGGTATTTTCTTCAGTTGCTTTAGACATGTCTGTCTTTTTAAACCATATGCCTTTAATAATGTGGGAAAGAACGGAGCTTTTATATACTGTATTTTTTACCATGTAAAATGCACTTTTTTGGCCAAATTTTTGAGGGAAAAATAAGGATACGCCTTATGTATGGATACCTGAAATACCCTGTATCTGTTCTTGGGTTTTGTAATTATTTGTTACATAAAACTTCTCGTACCATGATATGTTCAAAAATGTTAAAATTCCTTTGTAATATAAAAAACAAGTATCTAAATGTAAACAAAAAGAGTTTTCTTTCTTTGTTACTGACTTTGGTACCCTCAGAACTTTTCTGTGGACACCTTACAAAAAAAGAAGTCTCCTCTGCCAGACTGTGATGAAGAGATTTTTCAAAAGCTGATAATGATGGAGTAAAAAACGGTCATCTTTTAGACCAATATTCTGCACTTGTTCCTGAGGCCAGGGCCTGTGTTTATTCACCTTGAATTGTTACAGCACGTTGCAGCTGATCAGATGTTTGTTAAATAATAAAGGAAAAGGGAAAAAATGAGCCTCGGTTGGCAAAATCTGCCTGATGTTCTTAGAAGGACCTAATAAATAAATGGTTGTAATCAATTCACAATATTTAGAGTTTGTAAACAAAAGGAAAAGAGCCTGTAATACATGGACGTTTAGTCACAGGTTCAGCCAGACTTTCTTAGAAAAGTTCCTGGTCACCAGTTGTCCTTTGCCATTGCTCCTGCTGTGTGTCCCGCAGGCTGTAGACTGTCTCCGGAAGATGCGGGATGTGCACATTTCCCGGCTGTGAGTCACGTCACCCCATGCTCTACTTTCTGAATAGCCCCAAACCAGCAACGTCTCATGCTCATTTTGTCTTTAAAGGTCTCAAGGGTGAAATCAACACATGGGGTTTTATTGGTGCTTCTGGCTTTAAAAATTTTTTTTAAATTTATTGATTTTAAAGAGAGAGGAAGGGGGGAAGAGAGAGAGAGAGAGAAACATCAGTTCGTTGTTATGCAGTCATTAGTTGATTCTTACGTGTGCCCTGATGGGGGTTGCACCTGCAGCCTTGGCGTGTGGTGACAGTGCTCCCGCCTCTGAACTACCTGGCCAGGGCACTTCTGGCTTTTCTGTGCCTCCATCAATAGTTTACGTATTTTTTTGTGTTAGATTTCTGTACTAAAATAAGTCCATGCTCGTGCCTTGGATTTCCTCAAGTAGAGGCCTCACTTTTGCCAAAATGCTCAAATCTCTTTCCAGATTGCTTTCTTCCATCTGTTGCCTTCCCTGTACACTTTTTTCTGCTCTCTAGTTCCAAGCATACCAGGATTGGAGAGTTCCATTTGTCTGGCCTTGGAGCTGTGCGGCCAGCGGACTGCTGCGAGAGAGCGAGCTCTGGAGCGGCGGCTGCAGGAGGGTCCCTGACCCCACCCTGCAGGGCCCGCAGCTCTCCAGGGGTCCCGCACGTTTCCTGGTAGCTTGTGCTCTTGCATGGGAATGTTTGTGCTGCTGCCTGAGAGCAAAAGAAAAGCCAATTACATTGGATTCAGATTTTTTAAAGAATGAAAGGACACCTATTTATGTGCAAGTGACAGTATTTTGTTTGTATATCAGGGTATGAAAATTTAAAGGTCCACCGAACTTACCAGGTGGCACAAAAAATGAATTTTAAGCTACTTGATCTGCATCATGTTACTTTGCTGCAGCCTTGAACCACACAAAACTTGGCTCCATAGACCAACTGGTCTTGCCCACCTTGGTCGGAGTGGGTGCTCAGGCTGAGCACAGGAAATCTGTGGACACCAGGGGAACCACTGGCCAGTGAGCGGCAGCCTGGAGCGGTCTCCATTGCCAGGACACCAGGTGGTTTCCTCAGGAACGGGCTTCGTACAGTAAATAGTGCCCTTTGCATTCCCCGGCCTGACTCTGGGTTGCGTTTAATAACGTTTTTTGAGAAATAATTCATATGCCACACAGTACACCCATATGTTCATGTAGTTTGCCATCACCAGATTTGGTTGTTGAACATTTTCATCATCCCCAAAAGAAACCCCATACCCTTTAGCTGTCGTTTTCGTCTCTCCCCTGCCCGGCCCCAGGCCCCCGCACCAGGCTTTCTGTCTCGACGGCTGGCCTGGCTGGGCGTCATGTAAACGGAGCCACATACAGTACGTGGCCTTCGTGACTGGCTTCTTTGCAATTAGCATGTATGTTTAGGATTCATCCATGTTTTAGAGTATATCAGTACATCATTTATTTCACATCAGATATTTTCACTTTTATTGATAAACCCCACTTGTCTCTTCATTCATCAGTCGGTGGACATTTGGATTGTTTCCACTTCGAGGCTGTTGTGTGTCGTGCTGCTGGGAACACTCCTTTGTAAATGTGTTTGTGTGGGTGTGTGTTTTCACTTCACTTCTCTGTACCTAGGAGTGGACTGCTGGGCCACATGGTAACTCTAACCTTTGAGGAACTGCCAGACTTTTCCAAAGTCACTGCACCATTTTACGTTCTCCCAGGAGTGGGCGAGGGGTCATCTCTTCATCCTTGCCAACGCTTGTTAGCTCTCTTATTTTTGCCATCTTCCTGGATGTGAAGGAATAAACTCGTTGTAGTTTTGATTTTCATTTCCCTGGCAACCATGTTGAACATCTTTTCATGTACATATTGGCTATTTATAAATCTTTAGGGGAATGACTAATCAGATCTTTTGCTTTTAGATCATTTTTAATTGGTTTGTCTTTTTATTATTGAATTATGGTAGTTCTTTATATATTTTAGATACAAGTCTCTGATCAATTGTGTTTTACAAAAATATTCTCTCTCTGGGTTGTCTTTTCACTTTCTCGATAGTGCCCTATGGAGCACAGAAACTTCAATTTTGATAAAAGTAATTTATCTACTTTTTTCTTTTTTTGCTTGTGGTCAAATCTAGGAAGCCATTGCCCAATTCAAGGTCTGGAAGATTTGTGCCTATGTCTTCTCTAAGAGTTTTATATTTTTAGTTCTTACGTTGAAGTCTTGGGGGTTATTTTTGCAAGTCCATTTCTGTAGCTCTGGTAGGGAAGGATTTCGGAAGAAACAGCCATTAAGAAGGGAGGGTTGATTTTTCATGGCATATGGTGTGGCTAGAAACTGGGCTTAGGGTGCCCTGTCCAGTATTCCCCTTCAGCTCTCAGTGTGCATGGGCCCTTCTTAGGGAGTCTTCTGACCACATCTCCGCCCCACCCCCCGTCCCCTCACTGCACCGTTACGTTCTTTTAAGGCATTTGTCACCCACATAGGTGTCTACACGTGCCATTTACAGAATTGTTTTGGACTTTCTATTGAACTGTAAGCTCTAAGAGGGCCTCTCAATTTTGTTTCTCCTCAATACCTAGTACTTACTTTTTGGAGAATGACCTTTCCTGCATCTCCAGGTGTTCTGGAATAGCAGCGACTAGTGTCTTCCCCGGCAGGGTGGTCAGGTAACGACAGCCATGGCAAAACCGCTGCAGGAGACGGCGAGCCTCTGGCGACTGGGGTGAGGCCTCCAGTGTCAGGTCTGCCTCTGAGGAGAGCAAGGGGAAGCACAGGGTCCCTTCTGAGCTTGTCCGAAGGGGAACCATGCCCACCTCTCTGACAGTTAAAGTACTTTCTTTAGCAAATGCCCCGTGTCACCTGCCATGAACTAAAAAAGAAGATGGGGTGTGTTATTTCCTGATTACAGAATTATGTGTTGGAATGTATTGCTGTTGACGCCCTATTTCAAGGTGGACCCACCATGGGCTCCCGAGTCCTGCTCTGTGCAGCCGGCTGACTCGACTGGCATCGCTGCCCTTGGATGAAACACGTCTACGTAGGAGAAGGGAGACAGGTCAGAACTGGCCAGGAGAAGGTGCGTGGTGACATGTGTCATCACACTGGACTCTCGCCGTCACTCTCCGTGCACTTGCATGTGCCAAGTGTGGTGATCCTGGGGGCGCAATGCTGCAGCTCTGGTTACAACTGGTTACAACTGGTTACAAACAGTGAGCATGCTGGTGAGAGCTTCAGGGACTGACTCCAGCAAGGTTAATAGAGCCCTTGAAAAAGGGCTGAGGGCCTCAGATACCTCACTGTTGTCTTAACCCCAGGCCTGGGGATTTATTAACCTGGCTTGGTGACCCCAAATAGAGTAACTTTTAGTTTCCTCTAGTTAAAAAAATAATGTTACAATTGCAGTCCTTTGAGCATAAGAGTCAGTACAGTGAGAGAGAAAATGAGAAGTGCTAGAATCTAAAGACAAGTGCTGGACATCTGGACATGACAGCCACCTCCCAGCAGTTCTTCGGGCTTTTCTCAGGAGGGTGAGCAGAGGCAGCGTCCTGGGCGCTGCAGACGCCCAGACAAAGCGTGTGCTGGACGTCTGTCGCTGCCTCCTCCCCACCGGGCTGCCAAGCAGGCTTCCCTTACTAGCAGTAAACCCACTTTAAAGCAAAGTTAAATCTAATTTAAGGTCACAAATTGAAAAAGCAGGTTTGTTTATTGCAGGGTTAGACTTACTAACTCACAAAAGCCCATGAGCCTTGGACTTTCTGTTTACAGATATGACGTGGAACTCAAAGTGAGGTTTAGTGGGCTTCCCAGATCATGGTCCCTAGGCAGGTTTTTGTTTTCAACAGCAAATTTTGAAATTAAAAGGACTAAGAAAGGTGGGGGGGGGGGTATTTCCTGTCATAAATAGGATGGGTGGCATTTTTCAAAGCATTTTACAACTTCCAGCTATATGTCATAATTTCAAAGTAGCTGACAGGCATTCTGAGTTTTTAGAAGTAGTACGTTTGTTCAGAACATTTATCAAGCACGTACTGGATACTAGGCATTGGGATAGGACCCACAGATTGTCTAAAGGCCCATGCTCTGACCAAGCTTGAATTTCCATGTAAGTGAATTATACAGTGTGAGCTGGGGAGACTGTGAGACACGGGTCAGAGACAGTGACTAGTGTGGGGACAGGTGGGGAGTGACAAACTCGGGGCCAAAGAGCTGAGTTAAGGGAAGATGTTGATGTCCTCAGTCATCAGGGCACGTTGGTGGAGGCAGGGCCTCGGCGGTGCCATCTAGTGTGACTGCAGACACCTTTGTCCCTTTTCTCTGCTGCTCCCTCACAGCCTTCTTCTAAATGCCGTTAACACATTTTGGAACTTACCATGACAGACAAGAGACTTTCTTTCTGGTAGGATTGAAGGACTAGAGGAAGTGGAGTATGTCAGTTGGAGGGAGTGCCCTGCAGTGTTCTGAGTGAGAGTGTGTGGGCCACACTGAGCTGGTGATCAACAGTGGTGAGTGGAGAGAAGGAAGAACACGCAAGAATATCCTGGCTGCTGCTGTTGTACAGTCAGAAATGAATTTGGTTGAACGGCTAGAATCTCATGTTCAATGGGTTCTCTGTGTAAAGTTACTTATTCATGACTTTTAAACATTTAAGTAAAAATAAAGCAGGGGAAACAGCTACTGACAGAGACAATAGGTGCTTTTTGAAGTATAGCAGTGAACTTGCACCAAGCCAGCCCTGGCTCCAGGATTGCAGTAACCGAAGCAACACGGTTAACTTCTCTCTGTGACCTTGACTGTCCCATGTGCTTTTTGGATGGCACAGTGGCGCCCAGAATCAAGTTGGAGATACTAGCTATTAGTAGTTACTGAACTAATCCCTTGTCTTATGCCTTTAGTGATGTCTGCTCAGCCTCTGTGATTCTATTTATTCCTCAGGGCCCAGTGACTCTTCTGTAAGACATGAGCTTTCAAACACCACCTCCGAGGAGCCCAGAACCCCACAGTGGGGTTTACTGCGTAACAGTGTTCCCTAGCTGACACAGAGGTGTAAACTCCTTGAAGAACCCACTTATATTCTTCTCTTTACTCTGTCTTTATATACTGGGGTTTCAGATTTAAAAAATATTTCAGTTATTTATTTTTAGAGAGAGGGAGAGAAACATCAATGTGTGGTTGCATCTCACATGCCCCTGCTGGGGACCTGGTCCACAACCCAGGCATGTGCCCTGACTGGGAATCGAACCAGCAACCCTTTGATTAACAAGCTGGTGATCAGTACACTGAGCTACACCAGCCAGGGCTCAGATTACATTTTTATTAAAAGTTAGACAAGTTATGTTTAAGAAACATTTGAAAACCACTTTGGAAAATTAGTTCATTAGATAAAGTTCATAATTCTACTTCTACTATTTCTTAGAAGTAGAATCATGGAAAACAATCCAAAAATGAAGTTAGAAAAACACCTTTGAGATAAAAGCTATTAAGAAGCAGTGAGAATTTTAAAGCATTGATAGATAGGTGATTGGGGTGTAGCAGGTCTCGGGGGGGGGGCGCCAGGTTGGCGTGGACAGCGGGGAGTAAACTGGCAGAGGGGTCACTCTTCCTAAAGGCGCTTCTTCAGTGCCTGGGTCACCTGCCCACTCCCGTCACCTGATACCAGCTTTCGTCCTCGGCCAGTAGGCCCGAGAGATGCTCTGTGTTAGAGGGAATGGCAGAGCACATTTGCTCGTGCGGAAGGAATTGAATTCATAGAAAAAGGAGTAGCACTCGAAGGGCTGCATTCAACACCGTTGCGTGACCCTGGCAGGACCGGCTGCAGCTGGCCGGAGTCAGCTCACAAGCTCTGTGGCATCTCGCTGGTAGATTTGGGGGTCTGAACGTTCCCTGGTGTATTGCTGCCTGCGCCCCACTCTGGGAGCCTAGGGCGTGGGCCTCTGAGCAAGAGCAGGGTGGCAAACTAGAGCTGGGCTGGTCCAGCCCCCACAGCCTGTTTCTGTAAAGTTTCATTTGAAGGCTGCCATGCCCAGACACGTCATTTACATATTGTGTAGGGCTGCTTTTGCGATATAATGGCAAGTGGGCCAAACAGCCAAAAGTGCTCACTCTCGGATCTTGAGAGAAAACATTCACTGACCGTCGCCATTCTAGAATCTGGCAGAAAACTGGTTCTGGATCCATTAGAATGTCTCAGGATGGGGAGATTGAGGTAGGGAGTGGGGCTGTCCTTCAGCAGTTTTCCTCCCCTGTTCCCAGGAGGGAACAGTTATGTGGGGGAGCCCCAGCAGGCCCTGCGTAGGCTGCGGTTATTACCACAGAGATACCTGTTGGGCACCTCTGAATCTGGGACGTGGTTTGGGAATATGAATGACCCCAGAAGGCACATGTTTTTAAGACACTCTTGGAAATCAGAGGTGTGGCTTCCTTCGCTCCGCACTGCATTTCTGAGCCAGTAGTCCAGCTCAGCCGAGCCTGCCAGGCCGTGGGAACGTTCTTGAAATGGCGGAAGTGACGTGTGGCTGGGGCTGATGGCTGGCACAGGGCTGAACCATCTGTCTTTATAAATGGTTTGGGAAATTCCCGGTGCCTGGCCCCTGGTGCACTTCCCAGGGGTGGCATGAGAAGTACCAGCTCCCCCAGGCCTCTAGCCCCCTCCCTGGTGCCCACCTCTGCTCTGCTCCTGCTGGGAGTCTGGGACTTAGTCCAGCCCCTTTCTACTCCTAAGTCCAGTCCCAGGGCACGGAGGGCCATGCCCTTCTTCCTCTGCTGAGTCCCGTCTACCCTGGCCCAGCCCTGTCGGCGCCTGCCTTCCTCACACGCTGCCTCCCACATGCCCAGGGCTGCCCCCTCAGCACGAGCAGCCATCTGATGGGCACCTTGCTCCATCATTTCACCAGTGAACAGTTCTTGGAATTAATACTCCCAGTTTTATAAATTCGGTATATAATGAACTTCTGAATTAGGAAATAAGGCCGAAACGTGCTACTCCTGCCAAGATGAAAAGCACCAGTGCTGGCCTGAGCAAACCTCAGTCAGCTCCACAGCAGCGCCCCTCGTGGGAGACGCGCCAGGTGTGGCGGGAGTAGCAGGCCGAGCTGACCGGCTGCTGCGCTGCAGACCCCGTCTCCAGTTCGGGGCATCTGGCTCTGTGGTCAGGACACAGGATCACGAAGTCACTTTAGTAGGGCACCAAGCAGCATAAAGAACAGAAAATCTATATACCCGTACGTATACGTTAGCTGCTGTGGATGCGTTTGGAATGAATGAGCCACCAGCCTTTTTTTTTTTTTTTTTTTTTAAGATTTTTATTTATTTTTAGACAGAAGGGAGTGGAGGGAGAAAGAGATGGGGAGAAACATCAATGTGTGGTTGCATCCCATGTGGCCCCCCTGGGGACTTGGCCTGCAACCCAGGCATGTGCCCCGACTGGAAATCGAACCGGTGACCCTTTGGTTCGCAGCCTGCGCCCAATCCACTGAGCTACACCAGCCAGGGTAAGCCACCAGCCTTGATAGTTGGAGGCCTGTGTGTGTGTTTCCTGTGAAGTCCCTCTTAGACACCCAGACCGCGTGTCTGCTCGGGGCCCCCAGGTGACTGAGGCCTGTTCCAAACACAGCCTTCCTCCCCGGGGCACAGAGTCCCTGCTGGGGCAGGGGTGTACCATCCAGGTGTAGTTACATGGATGATTGAAGAGTTTTCTTTCTCTGTTGTTGGATGTGGGTCTGATATGAATCAGCTCCTGCAAACTCCAGTTCTGAGACCCTCCCACCTGCGCCAGACCCCCATGGTTGGGTGCTCCTCACTTTGTCCATGGAGACTTCAGAAACCTGGTGCTGCTGAGCGAAAACCCACCTGCGCACCAAGGGCAGCACCCATCCTATTTTTCTGTTCAGTGTCCCTCAAGCAGAACTCGTTGAAAAGCAGATTATTTTCAAACCGATTTTTATTGGAACGAAGTATTTATACGTGCACACCTATGTATGCATGTCTCTATTGCACAACTTCACTGTGACTTCGTGGGAAGAATTGGGGACCTAAATTCCCTTTCTTCGTCATCCTTCCTCACTCAGATGCCAGGCATTGCGCTGACGGTTCGCATGTGTTACAGAGCCCCCCACAGCTGTGTGCGGAGGGGGCAAGCTGGTCCTGGCACCGGATGGCGGCAGGTGGCACCGGGCCCAGCTGCTGCCTGCACGGAAGACGCAGTGAAGAGAAGGGGGAGACATCAGTGCCCTGTGAGACGTCCCATCACAGAGCGGCTGGGACGAGGCTCAGCTCTCCGCCGTAACTCGGCCTCGGCTCCTTTCTGCACTGCCCCCCTCCGATGTTCTTCCCCTTTCTTGATCTTTTTCTGCCCTCCATCCTTCCATCCCTCTGTCCTCCATCCCTCCCTGCCTCTTCGCCCCGTCTCATCCTTGCCCTCCTCTGTCCAGCCTCACCTGACCGTGTTGAAACTCCGCTCAGCTAGGGTGCTTCCAGACTCCAGGCTTGCAGAGATTTCTACCACGAGTTGAGAGTGACGTAATTGAAGTGTAAGAAAATGTATGTGTTTCAAGTGTGAGTTGATCAGTTCGAACATAGGATGTAAACTTCTGTGTAACAGTGAAATGGAATGAACAGCGTCAGGAAGCCATAGATGCTGTGGAAGGCTCCCAAGGCTTCAGTGCTGTTGTAGATGTGTGTGGTGGTGATTTTTAATCTCACCGAGGACGTTAAAAGACAAGGTGACCACTACACCCACTAGTTAATTTAATGGAAAGTAAAGAAGAGCAGATCTACAAAACGGACAGCTTTCTTCTTAGAGACCTGCTTCTGCGTGCCCGGGCTCGGGCTCCCCGCACCGAGGACTTTGCCGCCTGCCATCGCCAGTGGAGGAAGGAACGTGATACACGCATGTGACAGTCCCTGTCGGACTTTTTCAGTTCCTTCGTGCCCAATGTGGAAATAAAGCTGGGAGAAATTGAGACAAAAGTCACTTTGCTGCCAGCATCTCAGGAGGACCTGGTTCCATGTGGTGACAAGTGGCTAAGCAAATTTCAAAGGCAATAAAAACAGTTTAAAGGATTAAAAAAATAAGGATTGTCTTTGTTTCTCTGAGAAGTACAGAGAGAAGTGCAAGTCTGGCCCAGGAGCAGGACAGAGCTGTGGGCCCTGGGTCTCGTGCAGCGTCTCTGTGATGTCTTCGGAACATCCTGTCGTCGGACACTGAGTGTGTTCAGCTCTTTTGTAACGAAAGACTTGTTCTTTGTCCTGCTCTTCATGGGCGCGGAGGAGGGGTTGGCCTGTGCTTCCTGGATGCCACGTCAGCCTTCAGGGGTCAGAATTTAGATCACTTATTAATCGTGGCAGTAAACTATTTTTAACAGAGAAGTGGAAACGCTGACTGCATATTGATTGTAAAAGAGCCTCTTTCACTATATTGTTCCTGGATCTCCTTCCTCTTGTGGTAGGACCACCTCTGCCCCCCTCCTGCCCTCCCAGGGGCCTTATCACACTAGAAAGTAGCTCTTAATGTCTGCTTTGTTGTTTCTGTATGTGTAAATAAAATGAAGGAGAGCATGGGAAGGAAAAATGAGAGGATAAACTCTCCATTCTCAAAATCAGGTTTAAAAAATAAATTTGCCCCCAAGTTTCAGAGTGAGAAACAGTCATTGTCAAAGGCATAGTGTGATCAGGACACCAGTCTGAGTTCAGAAACCCTGCAGCGACAGAATCCGTCGGCGTCCTGTGCACAGCCCCACTGAAAGCCGTGCGCTGTGGGAAGTGCGGCTCTCCCCATGGTGCA
The DNA here is from genome assembly GCA_004026765.1 of Micronycteris hirsuta. NCBI lineage: Eukaryota > Metazoa > Chordata > Mammalia > Chiroptera > Phyllostomidae > Micronycteris > Micronycteris hirsuta. The sequence continues at coordinate 146,255 of PVJI01000749.1, forward strand.
GAGCAGGCCGCAGAGCGGCATCCGAGCCTGACTGTCCATCCCTGGGAGCCCTAGGGGGCTGGCCTCCGTCTTCACAAGCTCCCAGAAGATACTGCTGGTGCATGGACAGGGCTGGTGGTGTCCAGGGCGTGTAGACGGCCATGAGCTGGGAGAAAACGAGAAGGGGAGAGGCACCCAAGAGGGCCCTTTGCAGACTGCCCAGCGTGTGATCTTTGGACGTGGCCTGGAGCGGAGGGACTGGGGGCCTGCTTGTTCCGACAGCTTCCTCTGGTTGGTGCAGTGTGCGGAGCTGACTTCTCTGAGCTCTGTTCACTTGTTCTCTCTGCTCAGGATATGTCAGGGGCTGACCTTCCCCTTCTACGGTCTGTTGTTGATTTCTGTTGGTTGCATAGGAAAGAACATTTTATTGAAGCTGGAAAGATTTCCGAGACCCATCCAGTCTCAGCGGCTTCCCTTTTGTTGTGTTGGTCTGAGGCTATTAGCACATTTCCATGCACCTCTGAAACTCTTTTCACGGACATAAAGGTTTGTTGATATCCTGTCCTCACAAGTTCAAACGGCCTGGCTACCCGCACGCAGAAGGCAGCTCCCCAGAGCCCCTGAATGCACACCCTGTCTGCGAGCACACTGTAGCCTTGGGGAAGGGTTCTTTCCAAAAAAAAAATCTGTTTCTTTCCTTCATTCCTAATTGTTTATGTGTAAATCTATTTATAGTAGATTAAAGGAGAGATCTGGCCAAGTTGGTGGGTAATGATGTAATTTACAGGAGCCCCAGCCAAAATGTTGAAATCGCTTATATCTTACTGTTGCCACAGATGGGTTCCTGTTTCAAGGGGCTCCCTCTTTCAAAGGCAATAAAAACAAATAGGGATGGAAGGCGGCTTTTCCAAATGCCTGTAATCACTTCCATGTATGGTTAATGTTGAACCAAGAATGGAATATAAAATGGTAGACTGCTAACTGGGTGTAAGTGAGAGACCTTTGATGCAGTAGAAATTGGCCTGGGACTGGATTCTGAAAAAACCGAGGTAGAATTTTCAGGTAAAGAAAGTGCCCGAGAGCGGAGAGGCGTGGCAGCTCTGCTGCCGTCGGCAGAGGCAGCCCGTGCGGGGGCCCGGCTTCCACACCATCCGCGGGGCTGTGTGAGTGTGAGGGGTCCTGGCGGATTCTGGGTGGTGGACCCTCAGTGAAGTGCGTCTTTACGAAACGGTGTCCGCGCCTCACCTGTTTTCAGTCTGTTGTACAAACCTGCCGTGGGAGTGACATGAGTGAAGGTGGTCCTCTTCTCAGGAGTTGGAGAGCCGTGTCTCCTTGCTTTCCTCTTTATTGCCACTATCAGCAGCACTGACTGAACTGTATTGGTTATTGCAGGAAATTAAATGGTTGTGGTTTTAAAGGAAATCTTCATGGACAGCCCTGAGCAGGGCACCAGCCACCTGAGCGGGGAGGGAGCGAGGGTGGGGTGGGCAGCGGGCATTTAATTTCCCAGTTACATTTGTGTTTACCTATTATCTTGCAAAATTGTCTTCAAAAATATCAAAACACCTCATTGAAATGTGAAGTTTCCTCCCCTAAAGTTGATAATAGTCCTAATGAGGAACATGGTTCTATTCTTAAAAAAAAAAAAAATTAAAAGCATCAACATTAATACCCTTCGGAGAGTATAGTGGTCCCCCATTATGTGTGGTTTCAGTTACTTATGGTCAGCTGCGGTCTGAAAATATTAAATGGAAAATTCCAGAAATAAACAGTTCAGAAGTTTTAAACTGCATGCTATTCTGGGTAGTGTGATGAAATTTCGAGCCATCTCGTCCTGTCCCACCCAGGACGTGACTCATCCGTTTGTCCGGAGTCCCCACGCTGCACACGCTCCCCACCCGTCAGTCACTGGCTGCCTCAGTGATCAGAGAGACTCACAGTGTCGCAGTCCTTGTGTTCAGTTCACCCTTATTTTACTTCATAACAGCCCCAGAGCGCCAGGGCGGGATGCTGACATTCGGATATGCTGAAGAGAAGCTCTATTTTAAGTGAAAGGGTGGAAGTTCTTGACTTAATACAGAAAGAAAAAAATCATTAGCTAAGGTTGCTAATACCTGTGGTAAGAACGAATCTTCTATTCATGAAATTGTGAAGGAGGAAAAAGAAATTCATGCTAGTTTGCTTTCACACCTCAAACTGCGAAAGTTAGAGCCACAGTGTGTGATAAGTGCTTAGTTAAAGTGGAAGAGTTACTAAGCTTTATCAGTGTAGGACAAAACAGTAAATACAGGGTTTGATATTCCTTAGGTTTCAGGCATCCACAGGGGTCTTGGAACATACCCTTGAGGATAAGAGGGGGTACTATAACTTTTTCCTAACACAGAAGGTTCTCAATCATTAAACTCTGTAGGCTAATAAGAACCTACTAGTTTGTTGCTTATTGAATTTTCTCTTGTTTCTTAAGGTTCGCCATCGGTGGTGTGAACTCATTGTTAAGCACAAATACACAAAAGCGTACAAACATGTGGAGAAATTCCTTCAAGAGGATCAGGTGAGTTGCATTTTTTCCGCATTTTGCAGCAGATGGAGACTCTGTAAATGCTGTCCTGGCTCCTGACTATCTGATGCACTGAATGCAAGGGCCCAGATATGACATATTTAAACACTCCCCCCAAATTTTGAAGATGTCGGTAGGAGCTTACCTACCACACTCTGAAGCTGATTTCCCTCTCGATGTCCCTTTAAAACATGGAACCGTGTTCCTTAGAGGTGCGGTTGGCTGGTTTCACCTGACTGGGGCCTGTCGCCATTGCCAGGCAAGGCAGTGCAGGCACGTGCAGACTTCACAGCATTGCCGAACTGCAGGACAGTGTGGCTCCGCGGTGCTGTGCCGTGCGTCTTTGTCTTCGCTGGCCCCAGTTGAAAGTATGTGAGAAGATTAGGAGAGCCCCAGTAGGCTGAACAGCCTGGTCTGTGTCTGCACCTGCCCCTCCAGGCCAGACTCCTGCTCACCAGGGGGAAGTCGTCACTGCCCAGGAGCCTGCAAGAAGTGCCTGTGTGCGCGGCCATGTTTGGGGATGTCCTCTTTGTCGCCTCTGCACCCACCCAGCCCCACTTGTCCCGGCGCGGCTGTCCACTGTGGGCCTGGGCGAACTTTCTGCCCGGCACCGTGGGCTGACAGGATGGAGCCATGTCTCAGTGGGGCAGAAAGTGGGGGCAGAGCAAACAAAAGGACTTTTGACCAGGCCGGAGTGTGGGGGCTGCCAGCAAGTAAAGGCTTGTTGTTCCCACAAAGAGAAATGCATGACTTTGTACCAGAAGAAATGTCACATTTGCACAGTGGAGCAGGAGGTGTTTGGAAACACGGAAGGGAGTATTAGGAGGACAAATGCAAGAGAAACTAAGGTCTATTCTTAAAACCAAAACTAACTGCAGTATACTTAGAACAGTGATCTTTGCCAAATAAGGATGACCATGTCTCAGCCTTTTCAGGAAAGTCTTTGAACCTCTGACTAAACCCAAGTTTTGTCTCATGCTGTCTTTGCAACCCGTCTTTAATGTGCTCCTGCAGAATGTGATCCACTGCATAACCAAGCGTGGAACAAGGAGAAGGCAGAACCAAAGGGCTCTTTTGGTCTTCCAGAACATAATTGCCTGTTTTTAAAACTAGGGAAAATGCAGATGTGAGTCTTTGCAGCATTGTGTTTGAAACAAAGAGCCAGTATGTGCCCCAGAGGAGGGACTGCAGTCAGCCGAGGTGGAAGCAGCAGGCCTCTCTTCCCTGGTGGCGTGGTGGCCTTCATGTCCCAGCAGTGCCTGGGGCGCACTTGCCTGTGGCATGCACGTGGCACCTCAGCGCTCTGTCCACTGTGCAGCCCTCCCGAGTGGTTGTAGGAGACCCTCCGTGTCTGTCCAGAGCGCTCCTGACACAGTCATCACTTCGTCATCAGTGAAATCACCGAGGTTCTGTTGACAACTAGAGTTGATAGCTAGGAGTACCTTGGCGTTTCAGTGAAAACAAGGGGATTGAAAAGTGCAGGTTCCAGAAGCACAGTGATTCAGCTGCCTGGTCCTTTATAGGCTCCGTAAGTTCTGGACCAGCACGTGTGTGTGAAACAGCCGCAGACCATGTCGCGGACGCAGGCTTCCTTTTCTCACGCGCTCTGGCCTCTCCCCGCCCCCACAGGCCATGGGCATTTACCTCTATGGGGAGCTGATGGTGCATGAGGACGCCAGGCAGCAGCGGCTCGCCCGCACCTGCTTCGAGCTGACCAAGGAACAGATGGACAGATGCTCAGCCCAGGTGGTGGCTGAGATGCTGTTTTAAAGAGGTAATTCTCTCTCACTCCTTTCTCCATTCTTTGTTTCTGACCAGAGATTCCTCTTAGGAGCCAAATAAATGGCAAAGCAAATGATGAGCTGAGAGCACCCACTGCACCAGTGCTCTGCTCTGGCTCAGGCAGCCTGGTGACCAGAAAGCAGGGAGGGCGCCTGCTGGTAGTCCCTGCAGTTCCTCTGGTGAATGGTCACCAGAGAGCAGAGGCCACCCACCGGGCAGAACAGCTCTCTTTGGTACAGTCGGGGCCACTTCAGTTTTGTTATTTGTGGGAAAAGAAGTCGGGGAGGAGCTGATCTTGAATAGGATTAGAGGGTGGACGGCGAAGGTCAGTGGAAGTGCTGGTCCCTGGTCTCCAAGGTGAAGGTGACGTGGGAGTGCATCCCCAGGTGACCCCACTCCTGAGCTGCAGGGAGGCGTTGCTTCCTCTGGGCTGCGTGAGGACCGGAAGCTGCTCAGCTCGCCCTGCCGGCCGAGGAGGCTGGCAGGGGTCTGCCTGCCACCAAGTGCCGCGGGCTCCCCGCCGCCGGGTGTCCTCAGGCAGGCTTGTTCTTTACTTGGTTGTGTTGGAGCGGAATTTCTCCCTAAATTATTTAAATTGCTGCTTCTATTAATTGTGCTTGGAATTGACCTGCTAGATTTATATGCTAACAGGTTTAAAATGTTGGTTTCTGCTTTTTAAGAGTAATTTAGCAAGGGTACATAAGCCTTTAAAGTGGAACTCTGGGATTGTAAGTGCATTGTTTTTCTCTAACAATCATTATTTCTGTGTCTTATCAGTTCTTCAAAGTTTTACATGCTGTAATAGGGTATGTCTAATTTTGTATCTTTTTAAACTTTAAAATCAGATTTCAGTCATTCTTCATGTTATATAGCATCTCTATAAATACAATTTTAATGGCTATTTAATATTTTATGTTGCTCTTAACCCATTGTTGGACATTTAGTTTGTTAAAAACCATTTCTGTCTAGTATGTCTAAATATCTTATCAGAAAGAACTCTGGTATGAGGAGAGAAAAAAGTTTTCTGAGGGAAAGGAAGCAGTGGGGATAGTGAGGAGACAGCTGTGCACAGACGTTCCCAGAACACGCCCCGGGGCAGCTTCAGACCCTGGTCGCAGATGGGCCAGCTTTAAACAGAACAGTTGCCCAGTTATCTTGTTGCCACCCTCATATAGTAATCAGCATAAATCAAACTTCTCTTTAGATGTTGAGTTTCACGGCAAGTTTGTGTTTCCGAAAGTGTGTGAAACTGCACCGGGCGCATGGTTCCTTTGCTCGGCCCCGTTCTGAGCGGTGGGAACCACAGTGGGCACCGAGCTCTCACGACTCCTTCTTGTGAGTTTTTTGCCCCAAGCAAGCAAAGGAGCAGTCCCAGGGACAGTTTCCTGCTTTTCGTTTCCCTCTGAAATGGTCCTGCCTGTCCCTGCCCCTTCCAGATGGGCCGGAGGCCATGTGCATGCCCCTTGGCCCCCGCCCCCACTTTCTCGGTTAAGATCAGTGACTTGCCAGCCCCTCCAGACGTCCCAGTCCAGTGCCGGCTGTGTCTCTGGGCCGAAGGCAGGGACGCTGGTTTCACTAGTTCTGCCACAGGCGCCAGTTAGTGTGTTTTTCATGTTCCAAAACTGCACTGGCATTTGCATGGTCTTCTGTGAGTCCTTTTGATTAGAATAGTTATCCCTCTAGGACACCAGTTAAATGAACAACAAAAAAGTAAAACCCATGGCGTAGCGTGGCAGGCCTGGGGGGGTGTCGTCGCCTGTCCGAGGAGACGGTGTGTGCGGTGTGGGCTGTGAGCGCGGGCACAGCGGCTCCAGAGTGCTCTGGCTGCTTGGGTTCCTGGCATGCTGATTTGTGACTTAAGATTAAAATCACATTGCCAGGGATTACCACGCAACCACGACCTTGGCTGCTCTCCAGAAGCCATAGTCACTCTCTCTCTGCAGTTTGGAGAACAGATGCATCTTGTAGCTCTTCTCTGGAAACAGAAGAATCCAGCAGCTATGGAAGACACTCGCCAGCCCTTTCATTATGCCCAGCTGAAGACCTCTCTGACGAGGTGCAGAGCTTAGCTGATTGGTGAACAGTGACTGGTTTCCGCCTTGTTCACAGTGGCTAAGTTCTGCACCTGAAGAGAAGGTGAGATGGGGACAGTTGAGTTGGAGCCGCTGGGGCAGAGGCCACTGCTGAGCGGTCAGCTCGGGTGCCGAGCACGATTGTGGAGGAGGAGAGACCTGCTCAGCCCCAAGGATGCTCTTTCTCTTGTCATGAATGCAAGGAATGTACCAAAGTCTGCAGAACTATAACTCCACTAATTAGATATCTCTCTTAAAGGTCAAATGTATTGAAAGCTGCAAAAATTATTCTTATAAAAAACTAAAACCAAATGCATCACAATAATCGAGTAAAACTATGTCAGCAGTTCATTGCATGTGAGGCGGGCTGGGTGCTTTCACAGCAGATCCGTGTACTTCCCCGAACGCGGTGACTGTCTCTTGTATTTGCAGCCTAGGTCTCTGTCTTCTGCAGCCCCCAGCGGAACGATGCAGGCAGCTCCCAGTTGGAGGTGCTGCTTCACCGGGCTGTCGATTGGACCCGCCCTCCGGTGCCTACTGAGCTGATATCAGTTCTCATTTTACACACTGGCTCAGTTCAGCAGGAACAGGAGTCGAGCCCTCAAGCAAAAAGCCTTCCTGTCTGTAAGTGCCCAGACGCTCAGGAGCTGGGACTCCACTCACTGAAGACAGGCCCAGCGTCGGCCACCCGACCACAGCCGAAGCGCCCGCACCGTCTGGACGCAGCCCTGAGGTGTGGGTGTCGGTGGAGTCGCTGCGTTCTGAAGGTGGATGCGGACAGCGTTGTGCGGCTGTGACGCGGGCACTGCCCGCGTGTGTCACGGGGGGTTGAGACTGAACACAGAGTGAGTGCGGGTCTGAAACGGGCTCTCTGGAATCTATCGTGTGAATGAAGCTGCAGTGATAGCACTGGCTTTCACAGCCACGTGCACGCAAGGTGAATGGCCCCGGTGCTGCGGGGCCCCTTTCTCAGGGCTGTGAGAGGTGCCTGGGCCTCATCCCGGCCTCCACTCAGAGTCAGCTCTCCAGAGGGGAGAGCAGAGGCACACAGAGGTCCTCATTTACAAGAATTCCTCTGTTGTGACCGGGCAGTAAATTTTATTGCTGTTTCCTTTGCAGGAAAGATCACAGCAAGATTCTTTCTCATAATCTCCTCGTAGCCCTGGTGGGACCAGGATCGCAATGACCCTGGACATCAAAGGAAGGATTACAGGGCCGCCGAGCCATCTGCCGACATCAGCGTCTACGCCTTGGTGCTTCCCTTTGCAGAGGCCGCTCTCGGCAGAGCACATGTGAGAGCACAGCCTCGTAAACAGTCACCATGGGGCCGCAGGGCCTTGTCCCGCACCCTGAATGTGCCCCCTCAACACACTGAACCTGCATCGGGTCTGAGCTGAAGGCAGTTCTTTCACACAAATGGTGAAGGCTCTCTGCGACACATCTGTGTCGGCCCTCTGAGCACGGGGCTGCATTGGGTAGTTCGGTGACTCCAGAAAGTCACCGTGTCTCTACTGGGACCAGTGAACACTGTCTGGTGGTCTCCTCTCGCTCATTTCAGAAAGGTTCTGCAGAATTATTTTGATTCTATTATTTAGATTTTCCCCCAAATTTTAGTACCTGTTGGTAAAAGTACAGGGTAAGAATCCAATAAGTTATATTAATAATAAAATGTAATGGATTAACATTTTTGTATGCCTGTTTGCTTCTGAATTTAATACTGTCTTTTAAAAAGGTAGTTGAAAAGGCAGCCTAACACCCCGGAAGGCTGACAGGCAGCATGCGGGCGCCCTGCCCCTGGCAGAGGCGCGGGTGGCCCCCTGGGAGTCTCGTTGCTGCCTTTCTTTCCCACAGATGTTGGAAGTTTTAAAAAATAGGCAAGTCCTGACCAGTGTGGCTCAGTTGGTTGGATGTTGTCCTGCAAAGCGAAAGGTCACCAGTTCGATTCCTGGTCAAGGCACGTGCCTAGGTTGTGGGTTTAGTCAGCAAGGGTTTAGTCAGCAACCAATCAACATTTCTCACATCAGTGTTTCCCTCTTTCTCCAGCCCCCTTCCCCTCTAGAACCAGTCAGTCTTTGAGAAAAAGAAAAAGTTGGAAACTAAGTTTCCCCGTGCCATCCAAAGGGCAAAATGGTTTAAAAGTCCACAAGTGGGCACACTGGTTGGTGCTGTCACATGACGCTAAGGGCCGGCCTGCGCCAGAATGATCTGGAACCCGTGGAGCTCCACCTGGGTCTGGGGCTGTGTCCGCCTGGCTCTGCATCTGGCCTCTGTGGGGCAAAGCGCAGCTTTCACATGGTCTTCATGCCGGTCCTCAGGTTCAGTGGTGACCATCATTCCAGAAGGGTTTGCTCCGTGCTATCACATGTGCTCTGCGTATGACTGTGTACTGTTCACCATATTGGTAGAAGAATTGAAGTTTGAAGGTTTATTCAGAGTTTGAAAAAGTGGCGCCTCTTCCCTGTGGTTGGTGGGTGTCTGGCCATCTATTGGGGGTGGGGCGGCAGGGGCCCTGGGCACAGCCAGCACCCATCCGGATGCCCATGTGCAAAGGCAGCGGCATCTGCTTGGGGGCTCTGGGCACCAGCTGGCCCAGTGGTTTGGTTTGGCTCGGTTTTCCAGGAAGGTAAGGCCATCCTTTTTTGCCTTCAGAAACCACATAGGCTGAGCCAAAGTGCCCGTGTATGGGACTTCGCACAAAGACGGCTGGCCCCTCCGGTGGCCACTGAGTCCTGAGTCCAGTGGTTCTGAGCTCCAGTCATGGCCAGTGGGTGGCAGTCAGTCATGGAAGAGCCATCAGAACCCAGGCCACAGGTTTTGGCAGGTCCCATGGGAAGTTGTCCTGTGCTGCTGGCAGGCACGGGCACCATGTGCCAGCTGGTGTCCCCATAGGGGAGGAAGAGTGAGTCTCCCTTTGTGGGGACCTCTGCACGCCAGCCGCACCCAGTCACCCACTCATCTGAGTTCATGTGGACTCTGAACGGCTTCCCCAGCTTGTCTGTTCAGCATCTTCTGAGGCTGGAGAGAGAACGTCAGGGCCTGGCTGACGCTGCAGGAGTCCAGAGTGGACAATCAGTGAAACAGCTATGACTAGAAAGAACAACTCCTTTTGTAAAGTTTTCATCTATTTAAAAAAACTGAAAGCTCTGTATTGGTAACTGGTAGACACCTGGGGTCTGATAAGGTAAGAGTTAGAAACTGGCTGTGTGCCACTTGGTGCTTCCTCAGCATGACCGTAGCACCTGCTGAGAGATGCTTGGGCCAGCAGAGGACCCAAGAGCTCCAGGGACAGGTGATGGGCTCTCTACACCCAGGATGTGGTTAGCCAGTGAAGGGGAAGCCTGCCCTTCCCAGGCAGACTTCATTCTATCCCCAAGGTCACACATTAAGTAATAGGATATACTGTGGGTTCCTCGGACTTGGCGTTTTCCTTCCCACCCCAGTGCCTTGGAAGGTGTGGGCCTTTCATTGAGTATTTGAGAAGCCTGAGCTCCTGATCCAATCAGCTGTAAGGATGGGCCTGGGCAAGGGTGGGGCCAGCCAACTGCTTTGGAAGGCATGGAACTGGATGGAACGTCACCTTGTACACTTAGTCACTGTGGCTGCAGAGACCTGTCCAAATGGGAGCCTGACAGTTTCTTAGCAGCATTGTTTCCAATATTCTCCCCAAGAACATCTCGGTGACCTCACTAGTCCCCCAACCCTGTCTGAACAGCCGTGAAGGTGTGAGCTGCGCTCCAGGCTGCGGGTGGGGATGGTGATGGAGCCTGTTTCCCGGCAAGGTGACGCTCTTACTGAGCAGAGGGACCAGAACATAGGAGGGTCCCACAACCCACCATGGGTCCCCTAAGTCTAGTGAAAACTCTAGCCTCTTCTGCCTGATACTACAGCTTCCTTAAGCTGTATATGAACTTGACCCTGAAACGGGGTCAGCATTGGCCAATGGGTAGGAACCAGTCGTTCCACAGGGGCTGCCATGGGCCTGTGCCCAGGAGTGGGGTCCTCGAGTTAGATGACAGGCCCAGCAAGCCCCTGTGAGCTGGGCAGGTGGCAGTACCCCAACCAGGCGCTGAGGCACAGAACCAGCAGTGTTTCGTCAGGGGTTGGCAGGCTTACTAAAGGGGTGAGAAGAGGCAGTTCTGTCCTCTGAGCAAGTTAATTGGATAACAGCCAGGCAGCTGTGCTGGAAGAGTAACGGGTGTCGGAAGTGCCAGTGCTGCTTCAGCCCTCGGACAGCAGGCCCGGGCCCTCGAGTAGTGGGTGGGCGGGGACCAGGCAAACAGGCTCGGTCCACCTGTGGTCAGACCCCAGTGGGCCAGCCACTGATACCCCCAGGCGGCCCAGGTTGGGGGGGGAGTGGCTGTGACACCGTGGCCTGCCCTGGCAGCCCCCTTCCCTCTTGCCCACCTGGGGTCAGGCGGAGGGGCTGGGCTTCGGAAGGCGGGAGCGCAGGGCAGGAGAGGCTGGGAGCCCTGGCCGGACAAAGGCCGGAAGTAGGGTTGGGGAGGGGACACGGGAAAGAAATGCAAGAGAAGACCAGTTGTCCCTCTTTGCCTCTATTTTTGGATTAAAAGGTTTTAAAGCATTTATTTTTATTGGAATTTCAAATTAAAGCATTGAAAGAATAGTCTCCATCCCGAATAAGGTATGGAGATGTCACGTTAACAGGTAGAACCCAGGGCCCCAGCATCGGAAAGAGAAATGGAAGCTGCGTTCTTAACCTTCAGCCATGCCTTTCAGTGAGTGACCAGCAGAGCCCTGAAAGGTTGCAGACGGATGTTTCCGGTACGTTGGGGCTCACTCCCCTGACCGTTGCACGTTCAGCAGGGCCCCTGAGGCCCAGGTGGGGCCAGAGGGACGGTGTAGGCTGCCGCTCACATAGTGGGCACCCTGCCACAGTCAGACTTCACCGGAGAAACCTGTAACGGTGGGCGGACAGCAAGGCTGAGTGACTTATGATCAAAAGCCAATTTTTTAGGAGTTTTCTGTTCTAGGCCAACCACCTCCTCAGGCTACAGATGGAGCCAGCGGGGAGGGGAAATGAGGAATGTAAGGAGGAATCTGCCCAGCACTTCATGGAGGCAGGAGGCAGACCCGCCCTGGTAAGCGAGACAGTCTGTCCCAGCATGTCTCCTGCCAAACGGAATTCTGGGTGTCCCAGGCCTGTGGCCTCTGCTGGCCGGCCTCCCTGGGCTGGCCGGGCCTGCCACGCCCCATTCCAGAGAAGTCAAGGAAAGGGTGCTGTCCTTGGCACTTTGCCAGCAGGTAACTTTGGGGTGAGACAGCCCTTTGGAGCACCCCCTCCAGGGCATTTTGAATGAATCACCTCCAAGAGCAGAGAGAGGGAGGGGATGCTGTGTGCAGGGTCCAGCAACAGCAAGGACTCCATGCACAGGTGGCTGGGGGTTGAGGAGAGCAGGGACCCAAGCCTGGACCTCCTGGAGGTGTCCCAGCCCAAGGTTGGTGCTCAGTGGAGAGAGAATGAATTCTCAGCCACCTGGGGCCACTATCCTGATGACTAACCTTTTCCCTTCCTGGCTGGGCCCTGAGGGTTTACAAGGTGGAGGGGAAGAGAAGCCTTTTGGGGCTATTCAAGGACCAGATTTTAGAGATCTTCTCCCACCTTTTGGTTCTATCTAGGAGATTGATCTGCTAATAAGGCCACTTCCGTTACAGTCTGATGACTAGTGTGTGTGGAAAAAGACTCCCAAGTTGAACCTGGGGACGAAGGAAGCTACCATGAAACTACAAAGGTTCCCAGGACTAGCACCGGCCTCTGACAGGCCTGCCTGGGAGGACGGGTTGGTGTCTAGGCATCGGAGCAGAGGGGCACCCAGACCTCCCTCAGGGGAGCCCAGCCAAAGGAGCCCACTCTTGGGGGCTGGGCCTGGGAACCAGAGAAACCCCTGCGTGTGTGTGTGTGTGCGCGCGCGCGCAGCAAGGCAGAATGCAGAGAAGCAGATAAAGACCCCTGACTATATTTCCATTTTCTCCAGAAAAGGAATCTATCTGGTCCCTGCCAAGTGCCCTTTGAGATAAAAACAAGTTCAGAGGTTTGGCTTCTCAGCCCCTAGGATCTGGGATGGGAGACAGGAAACTGGCTCCAAAAATCCGAGCCCGCCCTTTTAGCTCCACCCGACCAGGGCTCACCCAGACCGTGCCGGCTGCTTGAACCCCACCAGCCATGGCTGCAGCTTGAGGGTGGGGGTCACGGGTGCTCCCTGCGGGGCGCCAGCCCCGCAGTCTCACGGTCCAGAGTCTTCCTGGTGCGGCTCCAGCCTGTGAGCTCCCTCCTCGAAGAGGAAGTGTGTGTCCTAAGGCTGGAGGACAGCCACGGCAAGATCTGAAAGGCAGCACTTGCGTGGAGAGCCTGGCGCTCTTGCCCCCACACCGGCCCCCACAGCCTGACAGCATGATTTAAGTCTCCGCACTTTTTCACAGAGGTTAGGTTTAAGGAGGGAGACTGTAGAAAAATGTGCATTATGGGGAGAAATAAGAGATTAAATAGGGGTCCGTTTTAGTATTTGCTGATGGGATGGTACAAGTGTGTGTCTCTGTGGGGTAATAAAGACATACTGTAACTTAAGGGAAAGGAATTGTAGCTTTGTTTATAAATAAGATGTGAAAGAAAAGGGACCTGTAGGAATTGTGGCTTCAGCACACCAGAAGGCAGAGAAGGCTGTTTGCAGAGTGTGAAAGTGATCATTAGCTGTCACAGAGGCTGGGCGGTGTCCACTGAGGAAGCTGGGTCGTGGCCCACCAGCTGCTGCCGCTGGGGATGCTCGCAAGCCCAGTCGTCAGGCCAACCTCCCTCTATTCAGGGGTGCACGGATCCAACATAGAAAACACTGTGGCCAACGCTAGAATGCAAGTCCTGCGAATAAACTATAAAATGCCACCGTGCTGATGAAATTGTGGGGAACAGCAGTGCAGATGTCTGTTTTCAGGTACACAGGGTGCTCGGGCCTTCCTTCATAGCGTTTTTCGACTGTGCCTCTCTAGGAACAGGCAAACATGCCTCTTATTTATTGATGACTGCTTTTTTTTTTTTTTTTTGGCATACATCAGATATGCAAACAAACATAAACCATATGTAAGCAGAAGGAAAATTTCTGCCCACTTGTTCACCTCGTTCAAACTAATCACAGTTAGGAAATTGACAGCAGAAAGACCCTCAGAATGCGCTCCAGCAAACACGTTGACCGCACCCTCTGGCACTGCGCACAGATGGGCACAGAATATACACGGATCTTTCCGTGTGACAGAGCGGCTCCAGGCTGCAGAGCCCCGCCTCTGTTGAGATGCTCCATCGTCCGAATGCTGCCTGGTCCGGGAGCCCCACCTTGAACAATTGTGAGAATTAAATGAATTAATCGATGTAAAACCCTGATAACAGGGCCTGGCATCAACAACGAGCGTAGGTGTTACTTATTCTTCGATTGCTGGTTTATTTATTTAAACAGGAGCCTTTGCTGGCGGGCGGCTGCCGCGCAGTGCTGCCGCGCAGTCCTGACACGCGGGCGCAGGCGCAGTGCGTCCTGTGGGCCCCGCCCCAGGTCTGCTCGCTGCGGCGGGATGCAGCCTGAATGGTACGTGCCTCTGAAGAACCAAATTTTTTTGTTACTGGGTAAATTTATATATACATATAAAATTTTAATATTTTTATTGTGGTAAGTTGACATAAAATGTATCATTTTAACCATTTTCAAGTGTACAGCTAAGTGGCATTAAGTCCGTTCACGCTGTTGTGGAACCGTCGCTGCCGTCGTCTCCAGAGCGGCTTCATCTTCCCAAAGGGACGCTCCGTCCCCACGACACACTGGCCTTCCATTCCCTCTCCACCCATCCCTGGCAACCACCGTTCTTTTTGTCTCTATAAATTTGACTGCTTTAGGTATTTCATATGAGTACAATATTTGTCTTTTGTGACTGGCTTTGTCACTTGGCAAAATACCTTCAAGGTTCATCCAGGTTGTAGCCTGTGTCTGAATTTCACTCCTTTTTTAAGGCTGAATAATATTCCATTGTGTGACCAGACCCTATGTCGTGTCCATTCATCTGGCAATGGAGGTAGTTGGGTTATTTGTACCTTTGGCAGTTGTGAACGGTGCTGCTGTGAACATCAATGGAAAAATATCTGAGTTTCTGCTTTCAATTCTTGTGGGGCACCTAGAAGTGGAATTGCTGGGTCATATGGTGATTCTGTTACCACGCAGTTTCCAGGATGTATACATTTTAAGTGTTAGTATTTTGGTCTTTTCCAACTGGATATATGAAAAAATATTCTTCATTTCTCATAAGCTGTGTTAAATATTTTAAGTTTTCAAAGTCGCATGTGTTTCTCCTGCTGGTAATCTGAACGCATGTCTGTGTCCCTGACCCTGTGTCTCTGTTGGTGGCCTTTTTCTTATTGATTTATAGCAACACTTAGAAGTTAGAAAATTAGTTCTTTGTCATGTGTTGCAAATATTTTCCCCCAGTTTGCTATTTATATTTAGATTTTCGGTCATTTTGTTTTTTATTTCTGTATGGTTGATTTTATCCTCCTTCTTTTGTGGTTTCTGGGTTTGGAGTCTGACATAGAATGGGCCTTGAGGGCTGAACATGTTGGATTCTTGGAAGTCTGCAAATGATGTGGTTGGAGCCTCAGGGCCTCCCCACCTCCCCTTCTCCCTAGCACCCTCTCCTCTCACCCACCCCGAGGACCAAGAAGTCTTCCTGAAGCATCGACCCCTGCAGACACTTTGAACTTGTACCCTACCCTCCAATAGCAGGCACTCTGGTGTGGGGGAGGGGGAGCCCAAGGACTGAAAACAGGGTTTCTGCGAAAGTCTGCAAATCAAAGATGAGACAGAATTCTAAATAAAATATAACAACATTCGTTTTACGTGTGGGGAGCAGGGAAGTTTGGAATTCACAAACTAATTTTTTATTTATCCAAGTGACAGACCTTCTTCCCAGAGTGGCAGCAGCCTTCCTACCACTCCCGTCCTTCTTCGCTTTCCAAACAGAACTGCTAGAGCCTTCGCTGGAAAACACCCCCGCCCCACTGAAGAGCCCTCCAGGCACTGACATTTGGTAAAGAAGGAAGCCAGGCATTTTGTTTTTGATGTTTACTTTCATCTCAGAAGTACAAATCCAACTGGATTTTCCACCACGGTCGTTTCCCTATTGATGGAAATGCCTTCATCATATACTAAGTCCCAACACAGATTAATTTAACGGACACTTATCGGGAACCTATTGTGTGCCTGCAACTATGCCGGATACTTGTGGGGATGGTCAAGGAAGAGCAATTGCAATTTTATATATATATATAAAATAAGAGTAAGCATAATCCATACATGGTTTCCTGGAGGTGTTGTGTATTAGGGACATAGCGTAGGGCAAGGGGTGGAGAGCGGGGCGTTCTGTCAGAGGGTGGTCATGGAGGTGTGGCGGAAGCTGTGATGTGTGAGCAGGTGTGGGATTGGCTGTGCACTTGTGAGGGTGGGTGTCAGCAAAGCTCATGCCAAGGCCCTGGGGTTTGAGTGTTGGAGTGGCTGCCGGGAGCCCCTGGGGCTGGGGCAGGTGGGGGGAGTGGGCTAAAGTGGTTAGAGAGAATATCAGATGAAGTTGGAGAGTAAAAGGGGGTCCAGATTGAGTAGGGCCTTGAAAGCCATTTTAAGAATGTTGGGTTTTACTGAGTGAAGGAGGAACTTTTGAGATGCTTTGAACAGCAGCGTGACATGGTCACCCTGGAACCTGCTCGAAGCAGGAGACTGGTTGACACGGGGGCAGAGACAGAGGTGAGAAATGGTCAGATGCAGGAATGACCTAATGGGTAGGAGGTAGAGAGGGAGGAATCTGGAGTAACTACAGAACTGGGCCTGAATCACTAGAAAGGTGGAGTCACCATCAGCTTGTTACAGAACAGAGCTGGGGCGGTAGATGATACACTGTTACCAAAAGGACCCCCCTTTGTGCTCCAGGGGTTCCCCACCCCTTACAAGGTTCATTTTGCTCACTGCCAAAGGAAAGATGTCTCTCAATGCCAGAGACTAGTGAAAAGGAAAGGAATTGTTTATTTTCAAGTTATACAGGCTTGGAGTAATGACTTAAGGTCTCCTTTAAGATACTAGAGTTCTCTAGAATACCCAGAAACACGCACAGTCCTCCCTTTTCCCCTTTGCCCAGTCCAGGGTACCGTATCTCAGGAAAAGAAGTCCGTGATTCAGGCAGCCCCTTGGTTCCGACACCATCCACTGTGTCACCACTGCGATCTCCAGTTAATCCAAAACCATGTGGCACCTCCTCATGGCCCACCAGCAAGAGTCCTTTCACCCCTTTTCTACCAGGCAAAGCCTCTCCTGCTTCCTAAGCCGAGTGGCAAAAGGAACCCAAAGCCGCGTGGTCCTCTTTCTCGCCCAGGCCGAGGGGTCCTCACTCTTCCAAAGACTTGTGGTCCTGACTTTCCTTCCCACAGTGTCTCTCCAGCATTCTACCGAACTGCTAAGAGAGAGCTCTGCATTGCTGCTACATCTTGCTTCCCAGCTTCCTAAGCTGTATGCCAAAGGGAGCCCCAAAGCCGTGGGGTTCTCCCCTTTTGCCAAAAGCTGTGTGTTCCTCCCACCTAGCACGGCTGCTGCGCCTGGATTTAAATCCCTGCGCCAATCTTCCTCTGCAGCCCCATTTCCAACTCCTCCTACAATCAGTTACACCTGCCAGCACTCCCGTATTCTTCCAGCTTTACTGGGCTGCCACATTAACTGTGGGCAGGTGTGGCCCCATGGCATGGAGCCAGTCATTGCCAAGCTCTCATGGGCAGATGCTGTGACCAGGGGGAGTTGCCTCTTGTCATATCTTGTGTGGCAGTCACTTCCATCCCCCTGGCTCAAAGCATGGCCACAGCTATTTAACATATCCATGAAACCAGTTAAAGGTTGTAGATATGTTAAATGACCATGCCAGAGGTTAGCTGCAAAGCTGTTGCTATACAAAACACCTCTGAATGGCCCTGCTCCATGTGTCCCATCCCCCCTCCCCAGTTCAGACTTGTAGGGGTGAGGCCACCCTATATATATTTCTAGTATTTCCTGGACACCTTGAGTTCTGGACCCCATTACAAACTCCTGTTTGGGGCCCCCCTCTTGGCTGCACCCCGTTACAAGCTGACCCGGAAGACTGTGGGTGTTGGGGGAGGAGAGGGGGTCGGTGGGCTTGGCCTTGGAGGTAATGTCTAGAGTCGGCTGGCTTCCAGCAGGTGCCTGCTGAGCAGTGGACGCAGAAGGGTGATGACATGGGAAAGCCCAGCAGAGTGAGGGCACACAGCACAGGGGTGCCCATCAGGAAGAGGTCAGGGGTTGAGTAGGGACCACCTTAGGCTGAGGAAAAGCCCTGGAATATTCCATCAGCCAAGGGAACCTGTCAGGGACGGTTGGACCAATGGGATAGGCACTGCCCAGACAATGAGAGGAGCCTGAGGACTGTCGGCTGGAGCCACAGGGAGGACGCTGAGCCATGCTCCCGCTCTCGGGCTCACCCAGCCGCTGGAATGACTCGGGCTTTAGAATATGTCGCCGTATGTGGTGTACTTTGATCTACTCCATTGCGATTCACTCTCAGGATTTTCCTAGCTGTTCTTTAATGTTTATTTTTCCAGATGAAGTTCAGAATCAGACTATGTCGTTATTAGGGTCCTATCAAATCTAATCCATATGTCTGTAACAGTGTCTCTATCCAGGATATCTTCCTAGAAGGAGAGAGCCATCAGACTAGTGGTTCTCATCTGTGGGGCAGGGAGTCGTTCCTGCAGGAGACATTTGGCAATGTCAGCAGGATGTCTGATTGTCACTACTGGGCTGGACCTAGTGGGGAGAGGGCAGGGATGCTGCTAACCCCTGTGGCGCCCACACCAGCCCCCAGCACAAAGACCGACTGGCCCACAGTGTCGCCAGCACCATGTTGGGGGGACTGGCCTGCAGACTGGCTGTTCTTGCTGAGTGTTGGCTGTTTTATGGCATACGGCCTTTCCCAATGCTCTGGAAGGTTCTTAGTGCGTGGACATTTTCCACTCTTTCCTGCTCCCTAGGTTCCAACCCCTTCTTGTATGTGGGAGATCACACTGGATGTGCCAAGGTGTCCAGTAATGTCGCAGAAGTGAACAGGCTGCACACCTGCTTTCCCAGCTCCCTTCCAGCTAAAGTGCAGGTGGGGGGCCTGGGCTCCCCCATGGAAAGCACCAGGGGAGACCACGGAGGCCTCAGACACCGGGGAGCTGTGAAGGTCCTCAGATGCAGGTCTCTGTGGCAGCAGCAGGTGACCTCGGCAGGCTGTTCTGAAGCCGGTTTTTGGGCACCGCTGCTGGCTGGCTAGCACTAAGCCTTGTGTGCCCAATTATTCTGTGGGCTTTTAAACAGCCATTTAATCAGTTCCCTTTTCTTTTCCACACTGTGCCTGTCTCTTCTGCCAAGAGTCCTGGGTGTTAATGGATTCATCACCTTGTGAGAAAACACCAGAGGCCAGTGACATCTCCTCCATTGATTTATGAGACTTTCTGTCTCTTCAGAAAAGGATCGAAGTGTAGAAGTTCCCTGCCCTGAACAGCAAGCTCAGAAGATACTCTCAGGACTGGGGAGAGGGAAGTCCTGCACTGAGAGCCTTCTCTGATACCAGTCTGTCTGCGAGCAACATCCAGACCACGGCATAGACATGTCATGGAACTTGAGTTTAGAAGAAGACTTTAAGACACATTATTTTTGCCTTAATTTTAGTTATTTAGCAGGGACACAGTGTGGTGATGTGCAGTAACATAGAATTGTTTGACAGAGTCTGTGGAATCCAGGTTGAACCCAGTGTCAGGCAAGGGAGGCAGACTGTTTATCGGCAGTACTCCTGGCGATGGGTGAGGGTGCTAATGGGCTGAAAGAGGGAAAAAGAAAATCAAGGACAGCAGCACGCTTAATGTGCATTTCTCTTCTTCCTTGGAAAACAAAATCGATTTGGATCCCTCGTCGAATAAGAAAGAACGGACCTCACGCCCCTCTTGCTCTGCGCACAGTGTGCCTCCCTCAGGGCACAGGAGGGCTCGGGTCTGATTTCCCACGAACTCCCCCGCCCCACCCCGCGCACTGCTGGGCTGTGTCTCTTCCACCAACCCCCTGGCAAGTCCCTGTTCTTGACTCCGCGTTCAGCAGAAAATGCGGCTTTCTCCCGTCCCTTCGATGCTTTCCCATCTTGTCCCAGCACCCTTGCCCCTCCAGTGAGAAATGGGGCCAATATAACAGAGCCAGGCCCTGGAACCTCCCAGGCAAGGGGCTTCTCCAGAAGCAAGGCACGTCCACTTGCCATCTGCCATTCATAGACACCTTCTGCATGTGGTAAGAGGCACGCCCGTCCCATGTCAGGAAGAAAAGTGACCTTTCAGAAAGCCCAGTATGCTGTCCGGCCTCAGTCAATCAGGGCTGCCTGGGATCTCGGGGGCAGTCATAGTGACGCGCACGCCACCAGATGGAGCCAGGTCGAGTTCAGCTCTCAAGACCCCAGGCTGGAGTGCAAGGGTCAGGGGTCTGGGAAGCAGCAGAGTGACCAAGACGGGGGTGGGCTGTGCTTGTGGGACAAGCTGTCTTCAGGGACAGGGAAGAGTGGCGTCCAGAACACTCTTGTTTTCACTGAGTGATGGCACGTGACTCAGGCCACGGGGAAAGGACTGTGCGTGCGCCGTGCACCACGTGCTGCACCGGCCCCTGCTGCTCCCTCCTTCCTGGGCGGCGGGACCCGGGCTGCAGCGTTGGGAGAAGACTCTCAGGCCCAGAGGTGTTCAGGGGCCACAGCCTAAAGCTTCCGGTGCTGACAGCCCCACACGTGTCACCAGGTCCGGACCCGCATGTGGCCTCGTGTCAGCGGGCGCTTGGTGACGCCTTTTCTCCCCATAGTTTTTGACTCTGTCACCTTTGCTTACCTCTTCTTAGGATGATTTTATATATTTCCTATAGAGAGAAGACAAAGATAATTCAGTCTTTTCCCCAGCGTACTTTATAAGAAACTTCATTATTAAGACTTGACATAATTTTCTCAGCTTCACAGCTTCTACTGGTGACGCCAAAGTGCAGTGCTGCCGTCAGGTCTCCGACAGCCTTTGTCACGTGCGGCCCAGCCCAGCCTGCGGCACTCTGAAGGGCTCCCCTCTCTTGCCCCTCATTTCTCCTGGGCTCCCATGTACCTCAGGTGGCACAGGCCACACTTTGGTGGTGACACAGCCCCTGAGCCCGCACCTGTGTCCCAGGCCAGCTGAGCCGGTGTGGACAGAGAGGTGCTGGTGTCCCTGGATGCTGCTCCTGCCCTGGGGTGGCCATGGCGCCTCAACTGCACTCTACAGAGCTGGCGTGCCAGCTCAGGGCCCCTCAGCCAGACCCCGGAAGTGCCTAGGGCCACCCCTGAGACGCCCCACAGGAAGGAGTGCACAGAGACTTATCTTTGCTGGTTGCAATTAAAATCTCTTTACAAATTTTACAGAAACAAATAGGGGCAGAGGCCTCTCCCAGGGCCTTGGAAGGGGCCTAGCAGTGAAAGGCCAGGCTGCTTCAGCCTCACTAACGTCCTGACGGACCTGCCCTTGGTCTCAGCCCATCAGGGTGGCTGTGTTCACCATTCTCCTGTGGCCCCGCCCAGCCCAGGGTAAGGGCAGGTCTGGTGTGGTTGGTGGGAAACACGGGGGAGGTGGCTGTCCCTTTCCTTCTTGGATGTTGTCAGCAAAGCCTGGCCGTGGCAGCCTTCATGAACTTAGCCGTGACACTGCGAGTGGCTGAATTAGCCCGTCCTCTGGGCTTCCACATCTGAGGCCACCAGGTGTGTTCCTTGTAGAAGCCACTCTCCATCAGATATTCTGCTGGTCAGAGTGGTGGGCATGTGCCTGGCACAGGCTGGGGAAGAAGCCCATCCAGAGTCCCCCTCCTTCTCCTGCCGCCACAGAGCCTCAGCCTCGCCGCTGGGCCTGCTCCTCAGGCCTCAGTGCTCCTGGCTCTCCGCTGAGGGGACAAGGTTTAGTGTCCTTCAAGGGACTTCCCTGTGCATTTTCATCAGAGTCCATTTTTAACTGGACCTCTACTTTGAACTTCTTTCAAAAAAAACTGAAAGAAGCCACATATCCAGACTTTCCCCCAAATCCAAGGCAGCTGGAAGACGAGTAGAGTTCACTGCATACTCCCCAGCCTGCCTGTCTTTCTCTGCCCTGACTGGCTAGGATGTGCCGGTATCTGTCTTCTCTGGTTTTTGAGGGGAGGGTGTGACTTCCCAGCCTTCCACTGTACACTCCCTCCACCCGCCTGACCCTCCAGGAACTGGATGGGATGGGCAGCCCTTCTGAAGCCGGGGCAGGAGCATGGGGCTGCTGCAGCCTCCCAGCAGCAACTGGGGGAACAGCCCCGCCTGTGCTGTTGCCCTCCATTTCTTTCCCTTTATCAAGGCGGGAGAGGGCAAGGGGAGAAAGTAAAATTAGTAAACAAATCAGTGCTTCTTATATCCTCGATTAAAGTCTTTAAAGTCTTCGTGGGGGTTCTTCACTCAAACAAAGGAGCTGCAGGTCTGCTGGGAACTCCCTGGGAGAAGCTTCGATTTTGCCAGCTCAGATAGTTTGCTCCGTTGCCAACTCAAACATCCAAGTCTTGGGAGAACTCAGGTTTTGTAAAGAAATTGAGAGATACTAAGAAAGGGCTGAGGTACCATCAAGACAGAAAAGAATCTTCCAGAAATGCACCTTCAAAATCTGAGGTAGCTATTCATCTTGGGTTTTTTTGTCTGCCATGAATGCAGTGTGACTGGAAGCTCACGTGGAAGCCACCCCAAAGGGAGGCCCGCTCCTGGTGGGCGCGTGCTTTGGGGCTTACTCACTGCCACCACACCGGCCCCCTCACCCACCCACAGAGGCTGATCGCAGCCTGTGGAAGTGATGAGGATGACGGCAGTTGTGACCAAAGTGTTTTAACAGCATACCTTTCATATTGTAGCACCGCTCAAAAGGAAGGCTCAGGTCAAAAGTTACTGGATTTTTCCAGCTCTTCAGGTAGATCCATATACCGAAACAAGCATTTACCCTAAAAGCTCAACCTCTGTCTAATCCAACAAAACTCGACTCATACCTCAGACTGGAGCCAAGACTGAGGGAGACTCAGAGATGGCGAACACATAAGTCCAAGTGGGCGCAGAAGGAGGTCTCGCACCACTCGACAAACAACAAACAGAAAGAGAATACAATGAATGCAAGTTAAGCATAAGCTTGAGAAGGAAAAAGTATCTTCAACTGGTGCAAAATAAATATTAACCCTGGGGTTACAGATTATTCATTAGAAATGTCCACTTCCATTTCACTTAACAAAACAATTGATACATAACCTTTTCTGATGTTTCTAGAATACGGCCTAGATCCCCATCGGCCACTTCTGGGGCCGTGTGTGCTCCTTCGGTAGCAGTCAAACGAAAGTGTTTAGCGAATGAAAGCAGAGAGTCAGCCTCGCCCTGGCTCCACGCCCAGGCAGAGCCGGCTCCGTGGTGGGCTGGCACCCGCGCCTGCCACCAACCACTGGTCCCTGCACTTCCCCTTGCTTCCTTCTCCTGGCTTGCTCAGGGGCTGCCCAAGGGAAACTCTCCTTGCTGGGCAATTTCTTAGGGAAGCAAGAAAGTGTGACTTTATCTCAAATCCCTGTGGATTAAAAGAAACACCAATACCAATGACCTGACATCTAAAAAACAGATCTGTGGAGAAGGGATAAATTACTTTCTAAACTGACCAGTGGCTCATGACCAATTTCTTGATCCAAAGACTTTGAAACATTCAAATAGTAGTCATGCATCTTGGTTCGGTAAGGGGAGAAAAAAAAGAAATAAAAATCTGCTCTCCCATCCGAGCCTTTCTCCCATGAGTCTCTAATTGGCACCCAGGCTGAGCAGGTAGAGAAAAGGCTGAAGGCATAAAATCCAGTCACTAGTGAACAAGTCTGACTGAATGTGGGCTAAAGAACCAGTCTTCTCACTCTGTGAAACAGGTACTACCAGAACTTGCCAAGATATGTATGGCTTATTGTCACTACTCACCGAGGGCACCCGTTCCACACAGAAGCAGGCCCGTCATTTCAGCCCGTGGCCCCAGGGAGCCCAGGCTGGACAGCAGCCACGTGGCCAAGGGGCCTGCACTCAACTTGCGTGAGCAGCTCTGTCAGGAGCTCTCTGGCCAGTTTTCTCGATGCAGGGGCTTCCGTGCAAAGATGATCCCATCTGTATAAGGTCTGGTCAAGAAAGCTGATAATCTCATGGGTCATCTCATCGGTCTGAGCCATCTGCAATGACAGAGAGAAGCCAAATTAAAACACTTTCCAGGCAGATCCGTCCCTTTGTCCGGCACCAACCGTAACCTTCCTGTCCCAGAAAAGCAGCTGCATTCCTATCGCCTCCAAAGGGCTCTTGTTTTGTTTTCAAGGTGATTGGCAAGAAAGTCTGTTCTCAGAGGCTGGCCATCCAGTGAGCAGAGGCATTTCCTAAGGATCCCCCTCTCCTGACAGAATGGCTACAAGCAAGCACCTCATTTCCTGGAATGCCAGTCACGAGCTTTGGGATTTCTTGCTGGGGGAGCGAAGGCAAATGGATGTGCTGGGGCTTGACTTTTCTGCAAAAGGCTCACACTAATATGAGAACTGGAAAATGCTGAAAGGAACATGCCACCTGTTTTCACACGAACAGCTTTATAAATGGCACACTTGTTTTTTAAAGGCATCTAAAGTTTTAACACCTGATTCTCAAGGACAGCAGGAAACACAGGGATGGATAGTTCTGCTAAATACAGCCTCAAGGGATTCTGAGTTGTTGGTACCATAGGTATTTTCCTAAGAATTTCAGTTCAGCAGAAAGGGCAGGGCAAGAACCTCACAGCTTACCTGCGTGAAGAATTTATTGTGACTTTTTTAGACACAAGCAGCATTAAGTTGTCCATTTTTTTAGAGTAATCTATGCATTTGTTTGTGGGTATTGAATCCTTAACCAAACGTGTAAGCAGCAAAAGCAGCTCAAGGGACAGCTTTTTCTTCCCCTCCATATGGGGCCCTTCTGGCAGGGTGACCAGCCTGGCTCACCGGGGACCACTCTGACAGCCCTCAGTCAGGCAGACCCTCTGGCAGCGCCTGCGGTGCGCACAGTGCAGGAAGTTCTAGCTAACTTTTGGCTGTTATTTTTGTGATCCAGCAACCAAGCACAGAGGAAAGGGAGAGAGAAACATGAAGTCAGAGCAGGACAGGAGGCAAGAGATGAGCCCCAGGGCCAAGAGGAACCCAGGCTGCTCAGGCGTCATCCTGAGCAGAGTGGCGGAGCACGGGGCAAAAGGCATGAGGGTTCTGAAGAATGACTTTGAGGAAACTCTCAGAAGCTCAAGACGGGCAGAAACTGATGCCTGGGGCCTCTGCAAGGAGCCAGAGGAGGCAGTAGGCTGGAAGCACTCTGTAGGAGAGGCTGGGGTGCAAGAGGACAGAGGAGACGGAGGGCTAGGCCACCTTTAATGAAATGGAGCCCCTCAGTAAGGCAGGGCCCCTCGGAGAAGGTGTGGAAGGAAGGCTGTGAAGAAACAGGGTTCAGACACACAGCCTCTGCTGTCCATGTCCCGGTCTGGGTTGTGCACAGCTCTCCAAAGCTGATGCTGAGACAAGAGGGGCAAGACCAGGACCCAGGACCCAGCTGGCTCTTTTTGGGCCTCAGTTCACATCAGAGCTGGGCCAGAGCCTGGGTCCCCAGGGTGGTGAAGCCAGAGCCGCTGACAGAGAAAGGCCGCCAAAGCCAGTACTTCCACCATCTGGCCACTACCCAGGCCAAGCAGACCTGGCTCAGGACTCCTTCCAGGGTGTCACGGAGAGAGAGGAACACACGAGATGTGGAAGGTGAGGAGAAGCCCACGCAAGGCTGGCGCTGCGCTGAGGACTCCTCCGTCTGTCCTACTTGCAGTTGCTTTAGCCAGCCTGCCATCGGCCTGTCGGTGGCCACTGCGGGAAGCCTCGAGTTGGGAAGGCTGGCATGTCAGTAAAAACTGCTTCAGAATATCTGCAAGGACAGGGCCCAGGAAGCTACTCAGCTGCAAGGGGCACCTTGCGTATGGCGACCACCCACCTGCTAAGAAGCCAGCGTGTGAAGAGAAACACTAGGATTTTATCTATCAATGAATTTTTTTCCCAGCTGAGCTGACTCACAAAATCTAATGAGGATGCACCGGGGTTTTTGGTGTTCTTCCAGCCTGAGGTATTAGTACATGGCTAGGACTGAACTGCTCTGCTGGGATGGGCCTCCTGGCACATGCAGCAGACCTGAGCTCTGTGACAGGCCCGCGCTCCTCATTCACAGCAGCTTCTTTGTGGGTGAGACCTGAGGGCGGTCTGTTCTGAATGGGGACTGCTAGCCTAGAATGGATGGGGATGTGTTGTTGGACCCACTGAAGCAGAGACCGGGTGTCTCTGAGGGGCTTTCTTTGGGTCATGCTCTCCCACACCCCATGGGCAGGGCCTGCCTTTCCACTCCCGGGTGGCAGTCCCAGAGAGGAGCAGACAGGAGCCCCAGGGAGAAGGAGAGCGAGGCTCCCAGGGGTATCCGGGGCATGGGCTGGAGGTCAGAGGTCAGGTGACAAAAATGCTGCCAACACTTTCATGATTTAAAAGTGCCTATTGTTGACTTTTTAAAATAACTTAATTTTGAAGGTTTCAGATTTATAATTTTACTGAAAGATAATACAGAGAGATCGCACATCCCCTGCAACCACTTGTCAAGTTATTAACATCTTACATTAGTGCGGCACATTCTTCAGAATTAATGAACCGATACTGATACATTTTTATCCACCAAAATCCATACTTTATTTAGATTTCCTGTTTTTTCCTAATGTCCCAAGGTATCACATTATATTCAGTCATCGTGTCTCCTTAGGTTCTCAGACTTTCCTTGTTTTTCATGATCTGGCCGGATTGGAGGAGCACTGGTTAGGTATTTGGTTGAACGCCCCCCAATTGGCATTTGTCAGTCATTTTTCACAGGATTACTCTGGGTCATATCAAGGGTTCACATAAGTGAGGGGAGCACTTTATGAAAATACACAACAGATCACAGTTAGAGGGGCCCCTGCGGAGATGGCGCCGAATGAGACAGCAAGTTCTCTTCTGCTCTTGGCCACACCCCAGCCCTGGTCCGGCTTCTCTCTGAGCGTGCGAGAGGTGCGCCTGCCCACCCACACACGCCATTTAGCAAGGACTAAGGAGAACCCTCAAGGAGCTGGTCCCTGGGGTTCTCCGCAGCCCGTCTGTCACTGCGACTTTCCCCATGCGCACATTCACACACAAACGGGCCTTCCCTGGAAGGGAGCCGGAGGGGCCTCTGGGTGCTGGAACATTCCTTCCTTGATTTGATTGTTGGTTGTATACGTGTTTTGGTTTGGGAAAATTCACTGAGCTATACATTTAATTATGTATATTATAGGGCAATAAAAAGTAAAAACAAACACAGGAATAAAACAAAATTCCAAGAGCCAGCATGTTGGTGCTTTTTTTTGAGATGAGCATTTTTTATTATAGTAAAAATAAACATAAAATTTGCTATTTTAACCATTTTAAAATGTACAACTCAGACGCATGCAGCACACTCACAGTGCTGGGCAGCCGTCACCACCGCTATCCGTCTCCCCGAGCAGGAACCGTGCGCCCGCGAGAGGCTAACTCCCCGTCCTTCCCCATCACATCTAACGCAGTGGCCTATTGTGTACTTTTAGAAAAATGCACAACTCAAGCCCCCCAGCCCCTGGATAATCCCTATTTTACTTTCTGTCTCTATGAGTTTGCTGATTTCAGGTACCTAATATGAGAGGACTCAGACATCTGTCTTCTGTGACTGGCGTACGCCACATTTTGGTTATCCGTTCACCTGTTGATGGACACGTGGGTTGTTTCCACCTCTGGACTATCTTTGTCTATAACAGCACCCTAGTGGGTGTGGAGCGGCACCTCATTGTGGTTTTCATTTGCACTGTCCTAACAGCTAATGATGGTGAGCACTTTTTCATGTGCTTGTTAGCCATTTGTACATCTTCTTTGGAGAAATGTCTGTTCAAATCCATTGCCTGTTTTTTAATTGGGTTGTTCTTCTGTAGTTGGCTTATAAGAATTCCCAATATACTTCAGATACCAAACCCTTATCTGATATGTGATTTCCAAACATATTCCTCCATTCTGTGAATTGTCTTTACACTCTTTTGATTGAGTTCTTTGATGCATAAAAGTTTTTAATTTTGATGAACTTCAGTTTATCTATTTTTTCTTTAGTCATCTATGCTTTTAGTGTTATTACCCAAGAAATCCTGCCAAATCCAATGTCATGAACTGTTCTTTATCCCTCATGTCAGCTACGCTTCCAGAAGGATTTCTTTGTAATTAACAAACGAAATTCCCTGAACCACTGCAGTGAGCACATTCCCACTGCAGCCTTGTTTCTCTTCATGAGGAGGAAGAAAGTCATGCACTGAACTGAACTGAACTGAAAGAAGAGTAACTGGGGAGACAGGAGACCTAGCTGTTACCATGTGCTCTGGTAGCAAGCCGTGTGACCTGGGAGAAGTCACTGCCTATCTCTGAGCCTCCATTTTCTCTTCTGTGACATGAAGGTGTTGCACAGGGCAGGTTCTGGGGTCCGTCCCAGCTGTCTACCTCGCTGTCTGTGTATCCAGGTTTGGACAAGCATCCTGGTACGCACACTCTTGAAAGACCGGGCCCTTGGGTGACATGTGAATAAAAACTAGGATGCTAAAAAAGGGGACACTTACAAGGCTGATCACTTCCCGGGCAACTGCGTGGCCTCCAGGAGCCCAGAGCAGGACGTTCAGGAGGAGGTGCCTGATGAGCCGTCCACATGTAGGTGGCCTGGGGTCTCCGCCTTGGCTCTCCCCAGCAGCTGCCTGCAGATCCCTGGCTGAGAGGGTCGGACTTCGGAGCAGCTTCCTGAGGTGGATGAGCACCACTTTCACCTCTTCCTGGGGAGTGTAATTTCAAAGGTGAGAGATTAGGGAAGAGTCGGGACACACATAGTTCTAGGATTTATTTGGTACTTTGAAGCAACTCTCCGAAAGAAGAGAGGACCAGCGCCCAGGGAGGGCAGACTGAGGCAGCCCACGTCTGGGCTTGCACACTGCTCCACACAAACCCAAATGGGTGTAATGGAATTTTCTTGACTTTCTTTCGTCTTGCTCACTAAGCAGCTAGGGCACTATGCCAGGAATTGACCTTTTCTTGTATGAAAGGAAATGGAGAAAAGTCCTCAGCAGAATGTAGTCAGATTTTTATATTGTGGGAAAGAGAACAAAAGGCTCCTTGAAGACTCACTCACTATCACAGCCACAAATCAATTACAGCCCCTTGCCGTCAGACCTCCGCTGAGCCGCTGTTCTGATAAGCATGAGGTTTTCCTTTCGCTGTCTTTGGGCACGGGTCGGGTTGTGGGGAGAAGAAGGACAGACACACACACATACTCGCTTTGTTTTAGACACTGGGATAGTCTTCACACATGTTTAAAGCTCAAGCAGAGGTCATACAAGTCTGTAAAATCCACACAATAATGGTGATTGTTATAGGTCTGTGGTTGTTTTTGCATCAAAAATATTTATTTCATGCTGAGACTTCTGCTTGCTGTAAGAATGGTACATCAGTTGTGACTTCGAAAACAAAGCAAGAACGGAAAGCCACAGGTCCAGAATGCCACATGGAACTCATGAACAGCAATGTTCCCTCGTTTTCGAAAGAATACATAGGACTATTCTGAGAATTCCCATGACCGATTTTATGGATTTTGTGTGAGCCTTTTTTCTGGACGTAAAAGCTGCCTTCAGTGAAGTCTGTCACAGACCCAGCACACTGAGACTGCTGTGTGAGCTGTTGAGAGGGTACGGACCGTGAGAAACTGCGCCACAGGGCTCTTCCACGGAGAGCGGCAGTGTCCCGACAGGAGAGGGCCACTCTCCCCACTGCTCTGCTGGCTGGCCCAGCCGGCCCTCATCCGATGGCATCTGTGGGAGCACAGAGAGGCCACCTAAGTGGGCTCGGGAAGCTATGCCTCACATCGATTCTCTCCTTGTCCAGTATTCTCTAAGACTCGATCTCCTTCCTCTTCATTTCATCCAAGACTGCCATTCCCTTCAAATGCCTTCCTGACATGCCAATAACTAAATGCTTTCTAATTTTTTCAGAAGATATAAGCTTTCTTTCTTTATTACTTTTTATTTTGCATTATGAATATTTATAAATGGTCACTGCAGAAAATCTAAACAAAAAAGTAAAAAGAAAAAAATTAAAATGACCTATAACTCTACCATTCAAAGAGACTTATTGTTAACAACTAGGTTTACAGCCTTTCCGTCCTTTCTCTGTGCATTGTGAACACAGCACTCACTGCACACAACACTTTGTATCTCACGGTTTTCTCTTCACAATGCACTTCCAGCAATTACAGTATCTTCAGCACGTATTCTTTAAGAACATGAGCTTTCATGGTAGCACGCTACTTCATAGCTAGACTATACCACAATTTTTATCCAATACCCCTATTATTAAAAGTTTAGGCCACTTTCAATGTTTGCAAGTATAGACCACGCTGTGATGACATTCTGGTACAGAACTATTCACGTAGCCCTCTAATTCCTTACAGTAATTCCTAGGAATGGATCAACAGGGTTAAAGATTATGAATCCACTGTTATCCAGGATGACAAAGCACATGCAGAGTAAAGATTTTGTGTAGGTTTTATTAAAGAAAGGATGAATTAACAAGTAGAAAGATGTACCAACACAGAACTCTCGAGAAATTAAATCTTACTGGACAGATTATCTCTCTATACTTCGAAAGTGAATCTTTGTCAATTTCTATGATTGATATGGAACTTAACATATAAGCTACGAACTTAGCTTATACAGAATAAAATATTTACAAATACATATAAGGGACTTTAGAAATTAATAGCTTCATACATTTTAGTTATTATGAAAAATAAGATGATGAAAATATAAATTAAAATTTTTCCTTAATTTCCTTAATGTGGTATTTTAAGAGGGAAGAAATAGGCTTTCTTTTTAATCAGATAGCCCCAAATATACACATGGATTGTGTTAACTTCTAAACAGTGTTCTATTTTTTTTTTTTAAGATTTTATTTTTATTTATTTTTAGAGAGAGGGAAAGGGAGGAAGAAAGAGAGGGAGAGAAACAAAAATGTATGGCTGCCTCTCACATGGCCCTCACGGGGACCTGGCCTGCAACCCAGGCATGTGCCCTGACTGGGAATCAAACCAGGACTGCTTGGTTCCCAGCTGGCGCTCAATCCACTGAGCTACACCAGCCAGGGCCATTGTTCTATTTTTAATCCAAAGTGTATTATCACCAAATTTCAACTCTGTACAATCCCAAAGTGTTCTTTCCAGTGCCATGCAAGCCTTTACCCAAGTAAAATACAGACACATCCGTGCTGGTCTCTGCTTTTCTCAGTCAATAGAGCCACCGAGCAAACAGGAGTGCTGCACTTTTTAATTATTAAAATCAATGAAAAGCACTGGCAATTGAAGTTTTAAAAACCAACAAATAAATGTTTGCAAGGGAGGTGCCAATGCCTTTAATCAGAGCATTGCTTCCTGTAATTATTATATTCCACATAAAATAACAACGGTCTCTGCCACAGTTAGCCAGGCCCGTGTTTAGCTGCTCTGTTATTTAGGAAATGACCAAGTCCTTTTTCAGAAGCAAAGTGGTTAATATCATGTGATTACTTTAGTAAGAATTCTAAACAAAGCCAGTAATGTGAGGACCTGTTGGCTGATCCAAGAAAGCAGTAAGTCCGGAGGGAAGCAGACTCAGCCCCGCCCCTGCTCCGGAGGGCGGAGGGCAGTGGGACTGCGTGGCGCCCCCGGGCCAGGCGTGGCTGTGAACGAGGCAGCCAGGGCAGCTGAGCAAGAGCAGAGAACATCACCTGGGACAGAAGGGCTGCACCTCATCTCCTCGGTGCTTCCCAGGAGAGCAGAGCGGCAGCATCTGGTCTCCAGTCAACTCTGTGAACACCAGGAAACATGGACCACAAGCCCAGCACACAATCAGTCTTCCGGGCAACACCTATGTGCTGCCATAAGGAACTGGGAGTACTCAACGCTTAGGTACCTGGGGCGTTAGTGAAAGCCAAACCCACCACCAGTCCCATTTCCCACAGGTCCCGTTTCTCCTTTCAGCTCAGGATAGATTGACCCTGAACACCACACACACTGTGTACTGCCACCCACCATGGTCTGTGCTCTCTGCTGACTCCCGTCACATGGGCTGTAGCTGAATGCCAAGAGCCACAGCAAGGCCTCAGGGGGTTCAGCTTCTGACATCAGTAGCTGCTCAGCCACCATCTCAGCCCATCCTCCAAAGTGAATGAACAAAAACCAGCTCTCAAAGGGGCCTCCGGAAGACCTGGAACAGAACCAAAACACATGGCAGCCAGGCAACTTGATTTTTTTGCTTTTGGTTCTTAAAGCAACGGCAATGTCTGTGAACGGTTGGCTTAAATTGTTCTTACCCACTGAAGTACAACTTGCAAGGAATACAAGTTAGACTCAGAAAAATAGCTCACAATGCCACTCGGAACTCATCACAAGACCTTCAAAGGCATGCCTCTCAGAACCTCAGCGCCCTGAGAACTCAGACATTTAAATCTTCATATCCAGGAACTTGAGTGATTGCAGACCTTTGAGAAAGGAAGATTTTGGCCTGTGACCAGCAGGAACGATGGAGGATGAGAAGCTGCAGTCGCGCCTCTCTGCCTCCGGCCTGCAGAGCTGGGCTGCTGTGCAGAGCGGGGCCCCCCAGCCGCAGGGGCCACACAGGTGCTCCGGGGCAAGAAGGGAGGAGGTTCCTCAGGGTCCAAATGCAGACTCCAGAAAGGGCACAGGCAGAAACATGTGCTATGTCCTTTCTGACAAAACACAAGGTTCTGGTTGGTATTTTGGCAATTACAAATTGTTAGTGGACTGCATATTGTGTTCCTTTCTGTCATCACATAGCTTCTGTGAGGCCATCCTTTTGTCACACTGAAAACTGGGAGTCGCAATAGTTGTTTAAAGGGTTGAATCTGCTCAGGGTGAGGACCCATCAATTTTACACGGCTGTGTTAGTAGTTTAACATCTCCCCAGGGGAAAAATGGAGCGGGACTGCCCTGTGATCACATTAGATCAGAACTTTCCTTCTGAACCGTGGACCCCCTGGGACAGGAGAGCTCCAGGACCCTCTGCAGTGTTCTGTCTTTGGTGGATCAGGGTGCGTATTCCTCTGCTTGACCCCCGAAAGTCCCAAGCACTGCCCTTGCCTCCCCCGGTCACGGCTTTCCTCCTGTCTAAGTCCTTGCTGAGAACAGCTGATGAAATGTTCTGAAACTTAGCTTGCAAGACAATGGAGTGAAACGGAAGGAAGGGCAGTCTTACTGTTTCCCTCAAGAGGGTGAGTTGATGTTATGTGGTCCTGGTAGAGGTGGGCTAGGTCATAACGTCGCAAAAGCAAGGAAGAGGCTCCACAGGGTCTCCTCCCCGCGGCCCTCATGGACAGTAAGCTGAGCAGAGGGCCTCTTGTGCGCCCTGCTCCCACGTGGGCATCACGCTCGGATCAGGGTTCAAGATCTGCCTTGCAGGGATGGGCCTGGCCATTCCCTCTCTCTCTTACCAGTAATGGGTGTCGAGGCAGTCCCATGTGGCTGTCTGATAAAGTGCCAAAACCTGCCCACAGACCCTCCGGCAGGTGGACCCCAAAGTCTAGTAAAGGCAGATCTAGGTTAGGGAGGATTCCCGTGGGGTTTGGGATCTAGGCTTCGTGCTTCACCAGAGGCAACCAAAAAGGGTACGAACGGGGCTGCCAGGTGTGGCAGGCCATTGCCACGGCCACTGCTCTGATCCCTACTTGGCCACCAGTTCTTTTTGTCTCTTCCATTGGTAAGAGGCCTGGGGGAGGGAGGAGGGAGGAGCCGGCACTCCAGGAGTAACTATGAACACAGGGCACCGCCTCTGATCTGTGGTGGCTCCGAGATGAGAATACTGAGAATTTCAAGAGGGGAAACTGGCAAATGGAATAAACAAAGGCAGTCTTGTAGGCTAGCATAGAAAATGAATAAAATACACTCTAAAAGCAAGAAATTTAAGAGGAAGCTGAAGACGGTTATGTTACAAAGAACTTAACAAATGCTTCCAGGAAAATAAGCCACATAAGAAGGTACTGGATATCATAATATTAATATCATAATAGCCTTTTTAAATTTTGATAAGTATTTATTACAAAGAGGAGGAAAAAGAAACATTTTATCCCACTGTATAGGAGCAGTTTAGAATTTCCTCCCGTAGAGAGGCAGAGAAAAGACCAGGAGCAGACAGGCATTCCTCTCCTGCTGCCCAGGAGTTCACAGCATGTGGGCACCGCTCCTTTTCAGGGTCAGTTCTTTTTATGACTATGCTTGTATATTTCAAATCTAAGACTATACAAGGTATTTATGTATGCATGCCTATTTATTTCGAGCTGCACAAAGTGGTCCAAGCAGCTCTGTGCTTCCTCTACTTCTCACTCAGCAGTGCATTTACCTGCTAGGGAACAGTCACAGACCAGTAATGTCCTTCCATCAGCCCTGCTGAAGGGAAGACAAGGATCCAGAGAAACCATGTGTGAAGCACTCCTAGGAGTCATCAGGGTTTGCTTACCTGGGAGTCTGGTCTTCCACCATTTCTCTGAGCATTTCAGAAATATGTTTCAGTGGCTGGTGCCACAGTCCCTGTGGGATATCTGTGGGTGAAAAGAGAGCAGAAGAGAACTGAAGAAATGTCAGACCTATTAGGTAGTAACCACCCGCAGCTCAGGTTGGAAGAGTTTAGGTGGAAAGCCATTCCTTTTTCCTGGTCAGTGGGACTCCGCCAGCACCCATAGCTCAGGCCGGGAAGGAACACCTGTTAGTGCTGCACTAGCCACACCGCAGGGCTACACTCAGGCCCGCGGGGTCTGCACCACCTGCACGAGCAGCCCACCTGAGACTCAGAAACGCCACGCTGCAGATGCCCAGGTTTTCCCTTTTCTACCTACCGGCCTCCTCCTCTATCATAGCAAGTTGTGACATTAAAATACATGGAGACCAATAAAACAGCCACTAAGAAACTAGGAATGGGCTGCCCAACTGCTTTTCTATGATTGTGATGAATTTATATTGTGATCACAGGCTCATAGTAAAAAAAGGCCAGTGAAAAAAACACTAGTATCATACAAACAAATGCCCTTTCTTGAGTTCGTTTTTCTGGTTTCACAACTATCTTGTGATTTTAAACACATCTGAATATGTATCTGTAGTTTGAAACAACATCTGAAAAAGGTTACCATGCTTGCATGTAGTGACAGATTCCATAATTGTATCCATGAGGAAGACAACCTGACCGAGGGCCGGCTGCCACTCCACAAATGTTACAGATTAAAGGGTCAGAGAGTCTCCCTCTCCCTCCTCTGAACCCCCAGAACTCTTCATCTGCAGCCTTTGAAGGTGTTTTCATTTTCTTCTTTATATTGGTTGTTTAGATGCCTATTTTATGTCCACTCTACTTACAGTTCCTAGAGTCAGGGCTCATCAGTGATTCATCTTTCATGCCCCATAGGACCTTACAGTAGGCACAAAACCCATTTCTGATGAATAGAAGATTCTACTATTAAAAACACTTTAATTTGTGAATATAACATTGTTTTTTCTAGAAGTAACATGCAGAAAACTGTTCAGAAACTAGGATAGGGAGTTCTTGTGCTCCTGCGTGAAATTACTTATCCTGTGACAAGTCCGGGATAATCACAGCAAGGAAAAGGTAAGTAGGCCGAGGTCATGCCCATATACCACACACCACCCAATCTTTTGTTTAGAGATCTCCAACTTAAAAAATATCAAGTCCGGTACTTCTCTGGAGTCACGCAGGCTGACCTTAAGTTTTGGTGATCTGACTTAAACTCTGAGGTGTAGCCCTGGAAAGGGAATTACTGACTCCTCTGTCTTGTTGTTAGTTTTCCCATTGTGTTTCCATAAGTTAACTTTCACAAACCTGTGGGCAGAGAGCCCACTGGCCCGTCACCACCTCTGCCTCTAGCATTTCAGAAGACAGTGTCAGATGGGTCCCTTTACATGAGGACCTATGTCTTTTAGAAAAAAGGAAGAGAAATTCAGGTTTTATAAAATGCTGTGAAATCAATTCATCTACTTCCTTAAACGAATCTACTTACCCTAGTCTCAGGAAAAAGGAATGCAAAAAAGAGCATAAAAAGGAAGTATTACTGGCTCTTTCACTCTATCCTCTTTCCTCCCCCGGTCAGATAAAGTGCCTTGTTCCCTTGCAGGCATGGTGACATCAACACCAGCTGAAGTAAGGATGGAACCATCATTTCCCCAACTGGTAATGGCCAACAGAGGCTGGCAAATGAAGTCAAAGAAGGCTGCGGTCTAATACACTTAAGGAATTCTTTCAAAAGCCTTCCCTTGGCTTGGTTAGGAGAGATTTCCCCTACATTTCCTTGGCTTCATTCATCCTTTTATCTTTTCTTTTGCAACAAGGGGCATGGAGAAGAATGAATGAAATACAAATAAATGTACTGCTTTATTCTAACTCAGCCAAGTCTTAGCCTGTTCCTGGCATCTAGGTGGACTCGGCTGTCACCAGAGGACTTGTGGTATCCGGAGCGCACTAGCGAAACTTAACAAGAGGCCATTTTTTCTCTCTGTTTTCCTTCTTTTGGTAAATGATCCTAACTGGGACATCAAGCAAACTGTCATGTCAAAATCCACAGAATGTGAGACCCTGGGAGCTTAAAGAGATGTCAGAGAGAACCACTTCTATCTCCTTTGTTTTATAATAAGGAACTGGGAGAGAAGAGTTATGATTTGACAGTGCTTGTTCCCAGAAATCATCTTAATACAGGCAGAATCAATCTTTACGTACCTTTTGGGTGTTGGATTAGCACCATGAGAAGAGATGGAGAAGCATAAGGAAAGTAAGTCTTGAGTGTAAACTTCAGCTACAACAGAAGCAGAAATTCAAAACTGTGAACATTAGGATTGGAAGTAGTGCTAAGAAAATAAAAAAGCTTGCATCCTCCCCCCAAAAGGACCCACTAGTACTAACATAGTCAGAATGTTTTCTTAAACATTTATTTATTTATTTTTAAAAAGATGCTTCCAGTAATCTAATAAACATATTCTAGAAAAATAAATCTTTTAAAGTCACTTTTTGGGACTTAAGAAAAATAAAGTTATGATATAAACTATGTTTGTATCAGTTCTTTACTTGACATGGACCTAATTATACACATAAATCTTCTGTTTAAGTAAGAGTTTCCAGACTTCCGGCCAAGATGGAGGCATAGGTAGACACACTGTGCCTCCTCACACAACCAAAAGAAGAAAAACAACAATTTAAAAAACAAAAACAGTCAGAACTGACAGAAAATCGAACTGAGTGGAAGTCCGACAACCAAGGAGTTAAAGAAGACACGTTCATCCAGACCAGTAAGCGGAGCAGAGCAGGGCAGAGAGCGTGAGATGAGACTGCGGTTTGCGGAGCAGTACTGGCAATGCAAGCAGCTGCTCAGAGAGACCCGTGGCTGGCGCACTCAGCGAAACATGGCTGGCCCATCCGGACCCAGCGGGGCCAAGACTGGTGGACTGGGCGGTCCCTCATTCTTGCGCAGATAAACTGGGAGAAAAAGCTGGGGAGCGGAGCAGACCGAGCGACCCACCATCTCGGGGATATAAAGCCTCAAACCACCAATTGAAAACACCTGTGGGGGTTGAGGTGGCAGTGAGAGGAACTCCCGGCCTCACAGGAAAGTTCGTTGGAGAGACCCACAGGGACTTGAACTAGCAAGCCCGCCCACCCACCCTGGAGCCAGCACAGAAGGACCCAACTTGCTGGTGGGTAGCAGGGGAAGTGTGGATAGCAGAGCAAGCACCATTGTTCTCTCAGGCCCCGCCCCCACCGGTAGTGTCACTAGACAACGACTTGGGTTACCCTGCCCTGGTGAACACCTAAGGCTCCACCCCTTAAAGTAACAGGCATGCGGAGAGAAAAAAAAATGGCCCAAATGAAAGAACAGATCAAAGGTATAGAAAAAATACAACTAAGTGACCAAGAGATAACCACCCTATCAGATGCATAGTTCAAAACACTGGTAAGCAGGATGGTCACAGAATTGGTTGAATTTGGTCGCAAATTAGATGAACAAATGAAGGATACGCTAAAGGAAATGAAGGGAAATGTGTAGGGAACCAATAGTGATGGGAAGGTACCCAGAAGTCAAATCAATGGGGTGGACCAGAAGGAAGAAAAAAACATTCAACCAGAAAAGAATGACGAAACAAGAATTAAAAAAAAATGCGGAGAGGCTTAGGAACCTTCAGGACATCTTTAAACATCCCAACATCTGAGTCATAGGGGTGCCAGAGGAGAAGAGGAAGAGCAACAAATTGAAAACTTATTTGAATAATGGAGGAGAACTTCCCCAAGCTGGTGAAGGAAACAGACTTCCAGGAAGCTCAGAGTCCCAAAGAAGTTGGACCCAAGGAAGCACACACCAAGGCACATCATCATTACATTACCCAAGATTAAAAATAAGGAAAGAATCTTAGAAGCAGCAAGAGAAAAAGAGACAGTTACCTACAAAGGAATTCCCGTAAGACTGTCAGCTGATTTCTCGAAAGAGACCTTGCAGGCAAGAAGGGGCTGGAAAAAAGTATACCAAGTCATGAAAGGCAAGGACCTACATCCAAGAATACTCTAGCAAAACTTTCATTTAGAGTGGAAGGGCAGATAAAGTGCTTCTCAGATAAGGTCAAGTTCAAGGAGTTCATCATCACCCAACCTTTATTATATGAAATGTTAAAGGGATTTATATAAGACATGGAGGGATATCAACAGGGGAGTGGGAGGGGGAGAGAGGAGGAAAAAGTACAGAGAATAAGTAGCATAAGCAGTAGGTAGAAAACAGACAGGGGGAGGTTAAGAATAGTATAGGAAATATAGAATCCAAAGAATTTATGTGTATGACCCATGGACAAAAACTAAAGGGTGGGGAATTGGGGAGGGGTGAGTAGGGCAGAGGGGAATAAAGGGGGGGAAATGGGACAACTGTAATAGCATAATCAATAAAATATATTTTTAAAAAAAGAGTTTCCAAGACAGTTGTGAGATGGGTTTTTCTTAAACTTATCATTTTTTAAATTTTCAATTATTGTTCATATACATCATTATGTAAGTTTCAGGTGCACACCGCAGTGATTAGACATTTACAGAACTTAGTGATCAACCTGACAAATCTCGCACCCGTCTGCCACCATACAATGTTACTAGACTCTCATTGACTATATTCCCTGTGCTGTACTTTACATCCCCATGACTGTACTTTACATCCCCATGACTGTTCTGTAACAACAGATTTGTACTTCTCAATCCCTTCCTATTTTTCACCCAATCCTCCAAACACCCTCCCACCTGGCAACTGTCAAAATGTTCTCTGTACCCATGAGTCTGTTTCTGTTCTACTCGTTCATTAATTTTGTTTTTTAGATTCAATTGTTGATACATATGTACTTATTGACATTTTATTGTTTGTATTTTCCCCTTTTCCCACCTTCTCCTCTTTCTTCTTCAAGACCTTTTAACATTTCATATAATGTTGGTTTGGTGATGAAGAACTCCTTTAGCTTTTTCTTGTCTGAGAAACTCTTTGTCCTTTGATTCCAAATGATAGCTCGGCTAGGTAGAGCAATCTGGTTGTAGGTCCTTGCTTTTCATCACCTTAAATATTTCTTGCCCATCCCCTTGAGACTGCAAATTTTCTGTTGAGAAATCAGTTGATAAGTCTTACGGGTACTCCCCTGTAGGTAACTAACTGCTTTTAAGATTCTCTCTTTGTCTTTAACCTTTGCCATTTTAATTCTGACGTGTCTTGGTGGACCTATTTGGGTTCATTTTATTTGGGACGCTCTGCACTTCCTGGACTTGTATGTCTAGTTCCTTCACCAAGTTTGGGAAGTTTTCTGACATTTTTTTCAAGTAGGTTTTCAATTTCTTGCTCTCTCTCTTCTCCTTATGACACCTCTATGATGTGAATACTGGTCCACCTGAAGTTGTCCCAGAGGCTTCTTACACTATACTCATTTTTTTTGGATTCCTTTTGTTCTTGCTGTTCTGATTGGTTGGGGGTTTCTTGGTTTTTTGGTTGTTGTTGTTGTTTTGCTTTTTTATATTCCAAATTGGCTTCATCTGATTCTTGGCTTCATCTGCTGATTTGATTCTTGGCTTCATCTGCTCTACTGTTGATTCCCTGTAAATTATTCTTTATTTCAATTAGTGTAGTCTTCATTTCTAACTGATTCTTTTTCATGCTGTTGAAATCCTCACTAAGTTCATTGAGCATCCTTATAACCAGTGTTTTGAACTCTGCATCTAGTGCATTGCTGGCTTCCATTTTGTTTAGCTCTCTTTCTGGAGTTTTGTTCTGTTCTTTCATTTGGGCCATGTTTCTTTGTCTCCTCATTTGGCAGCCGCCCTGTGTTGGTTTCTATGTATTAGGTAGAGCTGCTACGTCTCCCAGGATGGGTAGAATGGCCTAATATAGTAAGTGTCCTGTAGAGTCTAGTAGCACAGCCTCCCCTATCACCCAAGCTGGGTACTTGAAGTGTGCCCATCATATGGGCTGTGTATACGTTCCTCTTGTAGGTGTAATTTGATTGCTGTTGTCACGTCAGTGGGAAGAATTTACCCAGCTGACCAGCTGCAATGACTGGATGTAACTACTGACTACCAACCTCCAAACCACCAGGGAAGATCAACTGTCCCACCCTATAGAGCAGGACTTCCTTCAACAGGGTTCTAGTGGCTGGTGAGTCTGCCCTTGAGTGTGCTGCTTGTGCAGGTGGCTCGGTAGTGACACTTCAATGTGGTCTGGAGCTTTCCACTGGGTGTACTGGCTCTGGGGCCTCCTGGGAGGTGCAGGCCAAGGTCAGCCACTGCCTGTATTCTTCCCGGGGCCACCCAGTATAAGCTAC
Source organism: Micronycteris hirsuta (assembly GCA_004026765.1). Classification (NCBI taxonomy): domain Eukaryota; kingdom Metazoa; phylum Chordata; class Mammalia; order Chiroptera; family Phyllostomidae; genus Micronycteris; species Micronycteris hirsuta. The sequence goes on from PVJI01000749.1 coordinate 186,743, forward strand.
AAAGCAATCTGCCAGTGGCTGCTACTTGTGCTGGGCTTAGAGGTGTCCCAGTGAGTCCAAGCTGTAAACCAAGTCCTGCTGCCACTACTGCCAGGCCTGGGGTCACTTAGTGAGAGGTTTGGGATTGTTGAGGGCAGATGCTACTTGTTTGAGAACATTTAGGAAAATCTGTAGCACGAGCAAAGAGAAGCCATAGGACATATGGTTGGAAAAGCCACTGGAAACAGCTTGGGTGGGCCCGAAAGATAGGTGGGGCAGGGCCTCAGGGAATCACCAGCATGGGGCAAATAGTGTGAGTGTGCTTGATTGGGTCTCAGGTATTGCACCTGCCTGCCTGGTCTGTTGAGGGGAGGGCTGCCCCTCTAGCTCTCGCCCTGATGCCAAACAATTCAGCTCCTCCCCATATGTCTCTCGTGCCATACAAGCTGCTGTTGCCATGCTGGAAATCAGAGGGATTTGACTCTAAGTAAGTCTGTACACAGGCCCTTTAAGAGGAACTGCTTGGAATTCTAAAAGCTTCCACCTTCCTCAGTCTCAATCCCCCTCTGGTTTTTACAGCCGGAAGTTATGGTGACTTTTCTTCCTAGCACCAGAACCCTGGGCTTTGGTGGCCTGGTGTGGGGCTGGGACCCCTCACTCCTAAGATATCTCTCCTGATATTTATCTACCACATATGGGTGTGGACCAGCCCATTCCACGTCTCCGCCCCTTCTGCTAGTCTCGATGGGTTTTCTTCTTTAATTCCACAGTTGTAACACTTCCACTCTGCTTCATTTCAGGCAGTTCTGAATGACGGCTGGTCTGTAGTTCATTTGTAATTTTGATGTAGTTGTGGGAGGAGGTGAGTACCATGCTTACCTATGCCACCATCTTGATGATGATGGTGATGACGACGGCGACAACGACACCACAAAACAGCAAACAGTGGTGCTCAGAATACTGTGAAGGCCAAAGTGCTACAGCTATCTCGACCCTCAGATGGCTCAGAACCTTTAAAATACTTTTGTAAAAAGCTGAGTTAAAATCTAGAAACCGTGAAGTACATGGACTTTAAGGGTACATTTTAATAAATTTGGGTGAATGTGTAAGTCCAGTGTACCACCATTCCAATTAAGAAACAGAACATTTCTATCACCCCCCAAATTGTAATCAACCCCTCCACGCAACCCTGGCAACCGATATTTTGATTTCAATGAGAGAGGTTAGTTTTACTTACTCTCGAATTTCATACAAACAGAATCATAAGAATATATTCTTTTGTGTCTGGCTTCTTTGGCTAACACATCTTTTTGAGATTCATTCATGTTATTGTGTGTACGTAGTTCATTATATTTTCTGTTGCTTAGAAGTAGTCATTGTATGAATATACCATAATCTGTTTATTCATTCTCCTACTGATGCGCATTTGGGTTGTTTCCATTTTGGGACTATTATGGATAAAGTTGCAATTAACATTCATATTTATGTCTTTTTGTGGACAAGGGCCTTCATTTTTTTTAGGTAAATACTACAGAAATGGAATTACTGGGTCATTGAGTAGATGCCTGTTTAAGTTTATAAGAAACTGCCATATAATTTTCCAAATGGTTGTACCATTTAACACTCCCATCAGCTGTTTATGAGAATTCCAATTGCTGCACACACTCCCCAGTATTTGGTACTGGTGACCAAATCTTACTAGCTTTAGCTATTCCAGTGGGTCAAATGTTATCTCATTATGGCTTTACTATTCATTTTTCTAATGGCAAATGATGCTGAACAATCTATATGTCATTATTGCCAACTTATATATCTTTTTTCAAGGTGTATATTCTTTTGTCATTTTACTTTATTTTATTTTTTTAAAGATTTTATTTATTTTATTTTTAGACAGAAGGGAACAGAGGGAGAAAGAGAGGGAGAGAAACAACAGTGTGTGGTTGCCTCCCATGTGGCCCCCACTGGGGACCTGGCCTGCAACCCAGGTATGTGCCCTGACTGGGAATTGAACCGGCGACCTCTTGGTTCGCAGCCCATGCTTGTCAATCCACTGAGCCACACCAGCCAGAGCTTTTGTTTGTTTTAAAAAACTGAGTTGTACCTTATGAGGTTGTAAGAGAGCTTTATTCTGGATACAAGTTCCCTGTCAGATACATGTATTGAAAATATTTTTTTCCCAGCTGGTGGATTGCTTTTCATTTTCTCAACAATGTCTATCAAAAAACGTAAGTTTTATCTCATTTATCCATTCTTTATAAAACCTAATTTATTCATTTTTCTCAGTGCTTTTCTGCATCCCTTCTAAGAAGTCTTAGAATACTCCAACACCAGAAAAAAAAAATTCTCCTCATTTTCTTCTAGGAGCTTTATAATTTAGCATTTATGTTGAAGTCTATGATTCATCTCAAATTAAATTTTGTGTTTTGTAAGTAAAGGTTCATTTTTCCCCATATGGATATTCAGTTATTTTGACAGCATTTGTTGAAAATTTTCCTTTCCCCATTGAATTACCTTAGCGTCTCTGTCAAAAATCAGTTGACAATATATGCATAGATCTATTTCTGGATTCTACTCTGTTCCACTGACCTATGTTTATTATTTTGCCAATACTTCACTGTCTTGATTACTGTAGCTTAAAGTTTTGAATTCAGGTAGTATGAATTCTCTCTCTCTCTTTTTTTTTTTTGCTTTTGTTTTTCAAAATTATTCTGGCTACTCAAGGTCCTTGATACTTCCATATAAGTTTTAAAATTAGCCTGCCAGTCTTCTGGTCAAGATGGCAGCATAGGCAGACATGGCTCACCTCTTCGCACAACCACATTGAAATTACAACTAAAATATAGAACAACTATCAGACAGAACTATCAGAAATCAAGTTGAATGAAAGTCTAACAACTATGGAATTCAATAAACCACATCCAACCAGATTGGTAGGAAGGGCACATGTCTGGAATGGGCTGGTCCCTCACCCACATGTAATGATAAAAATCTGGGAGGGGTATCTCAGGAGTGAGAAGGCCCAGCCCCATACTAGACTTCCCAGGTTCCAGTGCTAGGAAGGTAAGTCTCCACAACTTCTGGCTGCAAAAACCAGTGGGGATTGAGTCACTGGAAGAAACTTCTGGAACCTGAAGCAGTTCCTCTTAAAGAACCCACACACAGACTCACGTACTCAGACTGACTTCCTCTCAGCGCCAGTGCCAAGGTGGCAGCTTGAAGGGCACCAGTGGCATACTGGGAGAGGCTGAAGTGTCTGGCATTGGGGCAAGTAGAAGCCACTGTCCCTTTTCTAAGCCCTCCCCACGCAGAGCCACGGAGCTACCAGGCTGCTGCCATATTTGGGACTCCATCAACCTGGCTAACACTGTTTGACCCACCTTGAAGAGTCCCAGAGACTCTACCCCACCCAACTTATGGGCCCACCCAAGCTGCTTTCCCATATGAATGGCTGGTCTTGGCTCATGCTTTACAACTTCCTAAATCATATCAAATAAGCAACAGCTGGCCTCAGGGAGCTCCAGGCCAGGCACTAGCAGCATCCAGATTAGTTTCATAGCTTGGCTTCGCCTGACAATCTCCAAGCCAGCACAAGCAGCAGCTTTCTCATTGCTTTATAGCTCATGGAGGGCAGCCCTGGCCAGAACACAGGTCAGGGGCTGACTTTGGCCTGCACCACCCAGGAAACCCCAGTGGCCAGCACACCCAGTGAACATCAGAGCACTGACACCCTGCCCCTGCACAGCTGATCCTCCATGGAGGGTGGAGGTTGGCTGTAAGTGGTCACAGGCTGTCCTTGTAGGTGACTGACCTGGGTAAATCCCTCCCATTGATCTGCCAAGAGCAACCAAGGTGCAACTACAAGAGGAGGGTGCAATCAACCCACACGAAGGTCACACCTCAAATACACAGCTTCAATGATAGGGCAAGCTGTGCCACTGGACCCTACAGGACACCTACTATATGAGGACACACTACCAAGACACAGAGTCAAAGAACCTCTACCTAATACATAGAAACAAACACAGGGAGGCTGCAAAACAAGGAGAAAAAGAAACATGGCCCAAATGAAAGAACAAATCAAAACTTCAGAAAAAGATCTAAATAAAATGGAAATAAGCAATCTATCAGATGCAGAATTCAAAACACTGGTTATAAGGATGCTCAAGGAACTTAGTGAGGACCTCAGCATCATAAAAAAGATCCAGTCAGAAATGAAGGATACACTAATTGAAATAACAACTTACAGGGAAACAATAGTAGAGTGGATGAAGCCAATAATCAAATCAATGATTTGGAATATAAGGAAGCAAAAAAACAACCACCCAGAACAACAAGAACAAAAAAGAATCCCCCCAAAATGAGGGTAGTATAAGCAGCCTCTGGGGACAACTTCATGTGTTCCAATATTCGCATCATAGGGTGCAAGAAGGAGAAGAGAAAGAGCAAGATACTGGAAATCTATCTGAAAAAATAATGACAGAAAACTTCCCTAATTTGGTGAAGGAAATAGACATGTCCAGGAAGCCTTAGAGAGTCCCAGCCAAGCTGGACCCAAAGAGGACTACACCAAGACACATCATAATTAAAATGCCAAACGCTAAAGATAAAGAGAGAATCTTAGAAACAGCAAGAGATAAGCAGAAAGTTGCCTACAAAGCAGTTCCCATAAGACTGTCAGCTGATTTCTTAAAAAAAACTGCAGGCTAGAAGGGGCTGGAAAGAAGTATTCAAAGTGATGAAAAGCAAGGACCAACAACCTAGATTACTCTATCCAGCAAAGCTATCATTTAGAATGGAAGGGCAGATAAAGTGCTTCCCAGATAAGGTTAAGTTCAAGGAGTTCATCATCACCCAGCCATTATTACATGAAATGTTAGAGGGAAAAAGATGATCAAAACTATGAATATTAAAATGACAACAAACTCACAACTATCAACAATTGAATCTAAAAAATAAAAACAAAAACTAAGCAAACAACTAGAACAGGGACATAATCATAAGTATGGAGATCATCTGGAGGTTCATCAGCTGCAAGGGGGAAGGAGAAGAATAGGGAAAATGGTGCAGGGATCAAGAAGCGTAACTGGTAGGAACAAAGCAGACAGGGGGAGGTTCAGAATAGTATAGGAAATGGAGGAGCCAGAGAACTTACACGCACGACCCACAGACATGAACTAAAGGGGTGAGGGTGTTGCTGGAAGGAAGGGGGGTACTGGGCAGAAGGGGGCAAACGGAAAAAAATTGGGACAACTGTAACAGCGTAATCAATAAAATATACTTAAAAATTAAAAAAAAAATACATTAAATCAGCCTGTCAATTTCTGTTTTAAAAAAGCCTACTGAGATTTTTGACTAGGATCACCTTGAAACAACAACTCAATTTGGGGAGAATGGGCATCTTAACAATTCATGAATATGGTTTTTCTCTTCATATATTTAAGGTTTCTTTCATTTACCCAGCAATATTTTAGTTTTCTATGTAGAAGTCTTATACACCTTTTGTTAAATTTAATCCCAAATAATTTTATGTGTGCCTAGATTTATCTATTTCTCTTTTTATTTCTGTCAGTTTTTGCTTCATGTATTTCAGAACTATTTGTTATTAGGTACATATCTGTTTATAACTGGTATTTACCTGATGAACTTGTCATTATAAAATGTCCCTCTCTAATCTCTGGTTATACTCCTTGTCTTGAAGTCTAATCTGGTTGCTGTTAGTAGAAACATGCCAGCTTTCTTGTTCTTATTACTTAAAATCATAACATATCTCTTTCCTTCTCTTTACTTTACTCTGAGTCTTTATAACAAGAATGGGTCTCTTGAAAACAACATATAGTTGGGTCTTGGCTTTTCATTCAGACCGAACTATTTGCCTTTTTACTGCTATATAATTTTCACCTAACTTTTCATGTACTTGTAGCTGTTTGAAATTAGGTCTATCTTTTGATACTAGTTTCTTTTTTCCAATCTATGTTTTATTTCTCTGACAGCCACCTCTCTGCCTTTTGGTCCTCACATCACTCAGACCATGCCTTGAGTTCTGGCCACACATTGACCCCACTTAACCCCTCCCATCCCGTACATGAGCACCCACTGAGGGAAGAAAGAAGAATAGCCAATGCAATTTCCTTTTTCAAGGGCTGAATCCACTCCAGTTTCTATCTGCTTTTTTGGTTACTCTCCAGTACCTTCAAATTGTCCTTAAAATGTTTTCCCCAGAGTTTATAATGTTTTAAAGATTTTATTTATTCATTTTTAGAGAGATGGGAAGGGAGCAAGAAAGAGAAGGAGGAAACATCGATGAGCGAGAGATACATCGACTCTCGCATGCCCTCAACCAGCGACCTGGCCTGCAACCCAGACATATGCCCTGACCAGGAATTGAACTGGTGACCCTCCGGTTCACAGGCCGGCACCCAATCCACTGGCCCACACTAGCCAGGGCCAGAGTTTATAACTTTTTGTGTGGGAGACTTAGTCTAGTGCATTATTAGATTCTGCCACTAGTAGAACCAGATTCTGAACTGATTTGCTGTTTGTACTGAGCTACTATGCAGGTTCAGAAAAAGTGGCTTGTCAGGACAGCCTTAAATGTTTGCCTACTAGCCTGACTGAGCGCATGGATGGAGCTGCACTGTGCTTTCCAAATAAAACGGGTGAGAGGAAAGGATAAAAAGAGAATGAAAATAAACATTGCTAACAATGGAAAAGAATGTGGACTAACGGGATTTCTTACACACTGCTGTGTGTGTGTGTGTGTGTGTGTGTGTGGGTGTGGGTGTGGAGTGTAATGAAAACAATTTGGCAGTATCTATAGAAGCAGAACTTTGCATTCCTAATAACCAGCACTTCTACTCCTAAGTATATATCCAAGAATGTTCAGGGAAACACCGTTTGTAAAAGAAAAGAAAAGAAAAGAAAAGGTGGAAACCACCCGAATGCCCACTACCAGGAAATGGCTACACTGTGGCTCACTTTCCCAGTGGAGTACTACCAACGGGGACATGAACTGGCTCAGAGTCATTAGTCACCAGGGAGATGTAAACCACAATCACAATGAGACACCACCTCACACCTGTTAGAATGGCTGTTATCAAAAAGATAAAAAATAGCAAATGCTGGCAAGGATGTGCAAAGAAGGGAACCCTTATACACTGCTGGTGGCAATGCAGACTGTTGCAGCCTCCATGGAAAAGTTTGGAGGTTCCTCAAAAAATACAACTACCATCTGATCCAGCAATTCTACTTCTGGATATGAAAATGAAAACACAAAGTCAAAAAGATACATGTCAAGGGGCCCCAGAGAAACCGGATTTGTCTTCTGGAGGGCAGGCCCCTTGTAGTACAGGCTCCCCGCCAACCCCACCCCCCCGGCCAGATGAGTGTTCTAGGAGCCCATCTTTATCGATGTACCAGCCGGTGTTGTGAGAGGCTGGTTCCGCCTCAGTGAAATTTTTTTGAAGACTCTTTCAAAGTGTTTGCCCATTTCATGATGGGTGATTTACAAGTCCACCTGCCTATACTGCAGTGAGTGCTCAGCAGTTTTTGACCAAAAATGGCATGACCCCATTCTCTATCATCCCTATTCACCCAATCTCACTCCAAGTGACTTTGTTTTTGTTTCCCCAGATGAAAAAAGTCCTCAAAGGCAAACATTTTGCCAATGTGAAGAGGTGAAACAAAAAACAGGAGAAGCACTAAAACACATCAAAATTAACAAGATCAAAACCTGTTTTGAGCAGTAGAAAAGTGTCTCAACAGGTATATTGCATCAAATGGAAAATACTTTGAAAGTGACTGAAGTTTAAACACGTAAGAAAAAACCCACAATTTTTTAATAAATAAATTCCATTGCTTGGGTCTTCCCTACTATGCATCCCCATGTTCACTGCAGCATTATTTGGAATTTCTAATACATGGAAACAATCTAAGTGTCCATCAATGGATGAGTGGATAAAAGGTGCTGTGTGTGTGCACAATGGAATATTATTCAGCCATATAAAAATGAAATATTGACATTTGGGACAATAGGGATGACCGTCAAGGGCATTATGCTAAGTGAAATGAGTCAGACAGAGAAAGACAAATACCGTATGATCTCGATTATACATGCAATTTTAGGAAAGAAAGAAAAAAAAAGTAGGAAGGAAGGAAGGGAGGGAGGAAGGAAGGGATGGAGGAAGGAAGGAAGGAAGGAAGGAAGGAAGGAAGGAAGGAGGAAGTCCAAACTCAGATACAGAGAACACACTGGCGGCTGATACAGTTGGGGATGGGGGTGGGTAAAATCAGTAAAAGTAGTCAGTCAAAAGGCACAAACTTCAGCTATAAAATAAATAGTTCATGGGGATGTAATGTATAGATATAAATAAAGTTTCTAATACTGTACTGCATATTTGAAAATTGCTAAGACTGTAGATATGAAAAGTTCTCATCACAGGAAAAATAATTCATAACTGGCTGGTGGCAGATGTTAACCAGACTTATTGTGAAGATCGTATCACGATATACAAATATCCAATCATTATGTGGTACACCTGAAACTAACAGAATATGTCAATTATACCTCAATAAAAAATAAAGATAAATAAATTAATTAAAAGCAACTGCAAATCAAGTCCAAACCTGTAGTGCCCAAGGCCCACACTGAGGCACAAAGCTGGTACGAAACACAGACTCAAGCTGCCACTGCAGAGCAGCACTTCCCGCCCCAGCGCCCTCCACCCCAACCTAGGTGTGTGTCACGGGTCCAGGGAGAGGCTTTCTAAAGGGCCAGCTCCCAACTGGGAATACAAAGAGTGCACAAGGGAGGAGAGAAGACAGTTACAGTTATGCTGCAAAATAAGGATGAGGGCCAGGCAGTCAGTGCCTTTCGGCAGAACTCTCCTTCCACATTCCGGGAGGGTATCATTGATAACGCTGTTTGCTAGAGTTCAGCTAACTTCCCCAGGGAAGGAGAGGATGGGAAAAATACATCATAAATATTTATTATTGTCTTAAACAGCAATGATAAAACCTTAGCAGTCTTTGAGGTAGAGGTGTGTGGGATTTTAACAGAGCTGAGCATCACAGCACCGTTCTCCTTGGTCACACTGTCGAGAGCATCATGAGGGACCACGCTGTACCTCCTAGGAAGCTGCAGTGGGCCCAGGCATTTGAACAGGCAAAGCAACTCACAGATATCTGCTCTAGTTCAAACGCCCAAAGGTGAAAGCTCTCTGGTAGAAAAGGCCCTTGTTCCACAGGGTCACTCTAGCTGGTCAGTGGTCCTTGCCTGTGGCTGCCTGGCCCCAGCTGACGGAGCCCGGAGTCCTGCAGGCCCTGAGCCTGGCTTCCTGCTCACTGTGTCCAACTAGCACCTCTTGGTCACTGCCATTCCCAGCTCCTCTTCAACAGTTATTCAAATCTTTCCTTATTCTCACTACCTCTCTCCCAGAAGAATCCAATTCACATTTGAGTTTCTCAAAGGAAAGGAAACTCTAACAATTAAGAATGTCCAGTACTGCTTTGTAGTAAGAGGCATTTCCTTAGCACATGCTGCATCGACTCCAGGATGCCTGTGGCTGGCCTGGGAGGAGTGGTCCCACTTGGCAGACAGCATACACACAGGGCCTGGAAAATTCATCTTTCAGGGTTAGCAATGACAGAGTTTTCTGACACAACAGCAGATAAATGCATCTGGGTACCAGGGCACAGGACAGACAGAAACTATTTTGAATACTTTCAATTAAAATAGTGTTACCTTTGCTGGAGCATGCATTTGGAAACTTTCTTTGTGAGCAAAACAGTCTATCAAAATCACTGAAAATAAAGTGCTCCTTTCAATGATTAGCCAAATACTCTGAGCAGTCTTTCTTTCCTTTGGAGAAATGAATAATATATGCAATATAACAAACCTGGTTGTTTTCTTTTTTCAGAGCTTCTACAAAGCACAATGTAAATACTTGAATGGTGGCTAGTACTTCTGGGGCTCCGTCGGTTCCCAGGAGTGCATACCTGAGCGATGCAAGGCCAGATCACAAGACATTTAATAACTGATTTGGTAAACACATGAACCTGAATTGTACGAGAGAAGAGTGGAACATTCTGTTTGTGCCGTAAGCGTCAGACATCAGTTCCCATGGAAAGCAGGAGAACCCTGCCACTCCTTTTCTAAAGACTGAAATGGTAACATGCAGTACCCTCTTCCTTGGATTTTAAATTATTAAGCACTGCAGATCCTTTCCACATAGTCCTGAATGCTCTACAAATATTTATTTGTACACGATATGCCCAGACATGCAACAGCAACAGACCTTTTGCTTTTTCAAGTGGAGAGAGAGCTGCTCAAGGAAAGGAAATGGCTCGGTCAAATCTACCCACCAAAGTGGTAGAAGAATCTGTGTGAAGCTGGTTACTTTCCATGCATTTTCATCCAATTAAATTTTCTTTAAGTTTAAACAAAAACGCAGCTCAAACTTTGCTAGCTTTAAACCCAAAATGGCATTGATTTCTTATTTCTATGCTTATTTAGCTTAAGGTTGGTATGTGTCAAGGCCAACCCAAGTGCTAGGTGATTTACTGTTGTAAAAATTTCTTTCCCTCGTGTCTGTTGCTGCTCTGGAGCCCCTACCACTGAGTGTGAGGTAGAGCGGGATTGAGAGGGCAGAACTCTGGCCGTGCCAGCAGCCCTGAAAGAGACTGCAAACCCTCTCCTGGTGACAAGCTCCTAGGCAGGTGTCAAGTCTCATTACCTAAGCTGGTGTCCAGTGGTCGCATCTCTCAGCACTTGTAAATCCAATGTGTTTCCCAAAAAGTGCTCAATTTGCAAAATAAAAATCAATGTGTTGTAAGATAACTTGCATAGCTGTTTTTACCTTTCAGAAGAGCTCTGTTAAGATGGAATTATTTATTTATTTTTCCTATTTTTCCTTAGCTTTAAAAACCCTTTAAAAAGATTGGTCAGCCCTCATGTGGTGAAGGGAGTACACTGCTACACTTTGTTTTGAGCTGAGAAAAATCCTACATAACTATTTCATGATTTAAAATCTAATTCCACTCTTCTGTACCATTGTTATTAGAAGTTTAAAAGGTTAAAAAATAAAATTATTTTAATTCTTAAGCATTGGCTTTTAAATATACATGGACATTTGGGCTTTACCAAAAAGCTCAGAGGGGTCAGATGGAATCAGAAACTAATTTCCCCATGATACTGCCAGAGACGACCACAGAATTTTTTATTTACATTTGGAAATTGGGCATTTTAAAATCAATTATTAGCAGAAATGGCACAACATTTACCTGAACATTTCATCAACTATTCTGAATATGGCAGGGTGGCAGGCTGCTTCGGGCTGTAAAGGAAAAGACAATGAGAAAGGAAAATATCAGAAGCCTTTCATCAGTAAAAACTTGCTATTAACAGGCAATGAATTGTCTAGAACTGCTGATGGCTATAAAGTGAACCCAGCCTTCTGACTTGGACAAAACTGTGAGAAGACAGCTGTTTGCAAACCCGGAAGAGGTTTCCTGCTAGACACCAAAACTGCCGACGCCTTGATCCTGTGCATCAGCCTCCCGACTGACAGGGCTTTCCCGTGTCCATGTTAAATCTCAGCATTCAGACCATGGACCCTGCATTCAATTGGGTCAGATGGAAGGGCAATTTTGCATCCTACTATTTTATCTGTCATTATCTATGGCAAGCAACTCCCCCCAGGTGTATTAGACAGTTAATGGACTAACAAATTGCTGCTTCCTTCAGTAAAAGGGCTGAATAAAACTTCTAGTCAAGATGGAGGCGTAGGTAAACATGGCTCACCTTCTCACACAACCATATCAAAATTACAACTAAACTATAGACCAACCATCAATCACAATAGTCAGAAATAGAGTTGAATGGAAGTCCAACAACTGTGCAATTAAAGAAACCACAATCATGCAGACTGGTAGGAGGGGCACAGACTCGGAAATGTGGAGATGCAGAATGGGCTGGTCCCACACTCATGTGTAGTAAAGAAAAAATGGGAGGGATACCTCAGGAGCGGGGGTGGGGGGATGGCCAGCCCCAAACCAGGGCCCCAGCCCACGGTTCCAGTGCCAGGAAGATAAGTCCCAAAAACTTCTGGCTGCAAAAACTAGTAGGGATTGGGTCGGTGGAAGAAACTGCTGATTTCCTGAGCAGTTCCTCTTAAATAGGCCACACACAGACTTACTCAGACTCACTCCCTCTGAGCTCCAGCACCAGGGTAGGAGCTTGAAAGGCATATGGCAAGTGAAGTGTCCAGTATCAGGGCGAGAGCTGGAGGACAGCTTTCTCCCAGACAGAATTGTGGGCAGAGGCCATCGTTCCTTTTCTAGGCCCTCCCCACACAGAGCCACAAAGACAGCAGGCCAGTGCCATATCTGAGACTCCATCAACCTGCCTAACACTGTCTGTCCCACCCTGGTGATTCCCTGAGTCTCCACCCCACCCAAATTATGTGCCCACTCAATTTATTAACAGTGGTTTTTCCATATGAATGGCTAGTCTTGGCTCACACTTCAGACCTTCCTAAATCCTCTCAAACAAGTAACAGCCAGCTTCAGTGAGCCCCCAGACCTCTTGCTAGGTGGCCCCAGGCCTGGCACGGTACCTCTAAGCCCAGAACAAGTAGCAGCCAAATGCAAATTGCTTCAAAGCTTCTTCCATGTGGCCCCAGACAGAACACAGGTAGAGGCTGACCTTGGCCTGCACCACTTGGGAAACCTCACAGCCGGCGCAGCCGGTGGACAGCTAGAGACCACATTGGAGCATAACCACAAAACCACCTCAACAAGCAACACGCTCAAGGGGCAGACTCAGTGGACTCCAGAGCACAGAAGCTGATGGTCAGTGGTCACAGCCAGTCCTTGCAGCTGATTGGCCTGGGTAAATCCCTCCCATTGACCTGCCAACAGCAATCAAAGCTGAACTACAAAAGGTGGGTGTGCCACTGGACCCTACAGGATACCTACTACATTAGGCCATGTTACCAAGATAGGAAGTCAGGGCAGCTCTACCTCACACACAGAAACAAACACAGGAAAGCTGACAAAAAAAAAAAAAGACAAAGAAATACAGCCTGGATGAAAGGACAGTAGAGTGGATGCTGCTGCTGAAAGAATAGACCGAAACTCCAGAAAAAGAACGAAAGGGAATGGAGTTAAGCAATCTATCAGATGCAGAGTTCAAGACACTGGTTAGAAGCACACTCAAGGAACTTAGTGAAGATCTCAACAGCATAAAAAAGATCCAGTCAGAAATGAAGGATACACTAATTGAAATAAAGAACAACTTACAGGGAAACCGCAGTATAGAGGATGAAGCCAATAATCAAATCAATGATTTGGAACATAAGGAAGCAAAAAAAACAACCACCCAGAACAGGAAGAAATAAAAAGAGTCCAAAAAACTGAGGACAGTGTAAGGAGCCTCTGGCACAACTTCATGTGTTCCAACATTCACATCATAGGGGTGTCAGAAGAAGAGAAAGAGCAAGAAATTGAAAATCTAATAGAAAAAATAATGAAAGAAAACTTCCCTAATTTGGTGAAGGAAATAGACATGTAAGTGCAGGAAAGACAGAGAGTCCCAACCAAGTTGGAACCAAAGAGGCCCACTCCAAGACACATCATAATTAAAATGCTAAAGGTTAAAGATAACGAGAGAACCCTATATGCAGCAAGAGAAAAGAAGTTAGTTACCTACAGAGGAGTTCCCATAAGCCTGTTAGCTGATTTTCCAAAAGAAACTTTGTAGGTTAGGAGGGATTGGCAAGAAATATATTTTCATGACTTTGAGTCATGAAAAACAGGGACCTACAGCCAAGATTGCTCTGCCCAGCAAGGCTATGAAGCCTGTGAACCAAATGATCGTCAGTTCAATTCCTAGTCACAACACATGCCGGGGTTGCGGGCCAGATCCCCCGTAGGGGGCGCACAAGAGGCAACCACACATTGATGTTTCTCTTCCTCTCTTTCTCTTTTCCTTCTCTTCTCTCTAAAAAAAAAACAGAGACAGAACAGAGACAGAACAGAGACAGAATCGTGGATACTGAGAGCATTTTGATGGTTGCCAGACAGGAGGTAGGTATGGGGGAATGGGTGAAGAGGTAAGGGGATTAAGAAGTACAAACAGGTAGTTACAGAATAGCCATGGGAATGTAAAGTACAGTATAGGAAATAGAGTAGCCAAAGAATTTAATGCACATGACCCATGGACATGAACTATAGTGTGGGGGTTGTCTGAGAGAGTGGGATGTTCTGGGTGGAGAGGTCAAAGAGGGAAAAATCAGGACAACAAGCATAAATCAATAAAATATAAGTAAAAAAAGAAAATTAACATAATCCTTTGAATTAGGAAAAATGGAAAAAGCCTTGCATTCAAATGCATACAGCGATTCTCCTGGGGCAAGGAGATTATGGGCAAGCTTTATTTCCTCTATATAGTCATGTACGTTCCACATTTTCTACAATAAGCCCATATGATCCAGAAAAAAGAGAGTCAACAAGTATCATAGAATAATTTAAAATACTTTCTATCAGCATGTGGCCATGAAGACACAGAGCCTGCCTGTGTTGCTAATTTTAATGCTTTTGACCTCCTCAGATGGCCTAGAAGTACCTTAAGGTCAGATCTGGGCCAGCTATCTTTTCCTTCCTTCAGAGTGCACCTCTGAATTTAGCAGTTTAAATGATCTAGTATGAGCAGACGGTTAATAAAAAAATCAAGATACCATCACCTTGAATGATGAAAGTGATCTAATTTAGTCCACAAATATTTTTGTGACAGGTTTTTAAGGTTTAAATATGCGGAAGCCGACCTACTGTGGCCTGGGTGGGGCTTTAGTGGGCCTGACCCAGGTTCCATATCCTTTTGGCCAGAGCTCAAAGCATGAGATTAAGCCAAACGAATGTCATCTGTGTCCTAAATCAGACGTTTTATAGTAGCATCCAAATGTTAGTGGGTTAGGCTCTATAGGGAATTTCTGCGAGTCATATCTTGCTTAATACGACTTGCTTTGGGAGATACTTTTTCATACCCTCTCTCCCAATGAAAAACAGAAAAAAGAAAAAAGGACATGCTTTGTCTCTCACGTTCTCTGGATCACACAGAGGAAAGAATGGTGCCTGTCTTCACAGGCTTTCTTTCCCACTGTAGGTTCTGCGCTGTTTGAGTTGTAACACTGAACGTGTGCCATCTAGTGGTCACACTCTGCCACCACAGGCTGTCACAGAGGGCCCCGGGGAAGGGGATCACCGCTTGTTAAAATGACGGGGTGCTCTCCTTTTAATTACTGAAGAGATTTGTGACTTACGGAAAAATCAAACAAGAAGTGAAAAGCAAACTGCATGTCTGGAAGAAAAGTGATTAGTCAAGTGTGCCAGTTTCGTACGTAGACAACATGCCTCCTGAACAAGAGTGTTTAAGACCGAGCTACACGACCACGTGCCCACAGGCAGACAGAGCCTGAAAATGCACTGGTAGAAAACCAAGACTAAATAATCATAGGACCGTTCCTTCTGTTCTAAATGGTCTAATTACTCTAGAACCACTCTATAAATTTGATGCTAGTAGAGAATCATTCAATACTAATTACAGAGATTTATAAACAGTAAAGAAAAGGATGGTCCAATGTGTAGAATACAGCTACCATGGAAATCAATGGAGAAGCAAAAAAAAAATCTGATTCAGTTTGCTAAAAGATTAGAGCTTGGACTGCCTTTCCTTTATGCAATGGTTTCTAGCAAAACATCTTCATCCAATGTTTTAAATGTCTCCAGACTGTGTGGAATCTGACTGCTCTCTCCACACCAATGCCTCTCTCTCAATCACCTCTTTGATTTTTTTCTGTCCAAAAATTTCAGACCCTTGGTTGCTGTCAATCTGCTTCCACAACTTGTTTAGCTTTTAAAACAAATACGATGCCAGGAGGCAGGAAAACCATGCTGAAATAGCAAGGGCAGAAACTTTTATTTTAAAACCTGTCTCCCTTGCCGCCCCAGAGCTGTGAACAGCTTTTTCTCATCTGAGGCCTTTACTGATACTTGTTAAAATGAGACTCTTTACACTTCCTGAACGCATAATTTCAGGGTCACTGAGTCCCCTCATGAAGCCAAGTGTGCTCACAGGCCAGGCATGTGTCCCAGTGATATCAAATCACAAAAGCAAACTTAAGCTGCTTTTCTTATCAAGGGAATCCTCCAAATAGAATTAAAGTCTTAATTCATGGTTCTTTGGAAGTCATAACTTTCACCCCTTTTTGCAGCATCCTTGTGAGGGAGGAGGCAAACATTTTAACCTCTCTGTGTCCTGTTTAATTTGTAAGATGGGACCCTACAGTATATACCATAAGCCACTCTTCAAACCACAGCCACAAGCCCTAGCTCTGAAACCCCACAACCCAGGCAATTACCTTTCCTACTAAAATGAGGAAAGAAAGAAAACCTTTCTTAGAGTTCATCTGATTTTCTCCATCCTACCAAAATCTGTTCTTTCCCTGCCTTCTCAAGATCTTCTCTTCTCTTTTCTCTCCTCCATGTGGCCTAATAATTTCCATGTACTGATTGTTTCAAGTCTAGAGAAACTATGTCAACAGGAGGCTATCAGTAACACGAACTCTGTCCTCCTCCCAGCTCCTTGACACCACCTCCAGTTCTTCCGTTAAATGTCGGAGGATGAACGGACAATGATGATAGAGAGCTCTGGACTCTGGTTTCTTTTTCTTATGGACCAGATTGTTCCCATCTCTCACAGCTACCCAGAATGGCACTGTTTATCTTCTCCGTGCCCAGAAGGACGGCTCACTCCCACACCTCAACAAAACAAGGCAAGACAAAGTTAGCCGAGAAGAAATGTACAGTGGCCAGCTTGTCACTCTGTACCGTGAGCTTTACAAATAACATCACCCTCTCTGCTTGCTCTCTGCCCTTAGTGTCTACTCTGCCATTTTCATCCGGATTCATCAATGATTATTACAAGCCACGTGCCACTTAAAAGAGGCCCGAGAACACAAAAGAACAGAATTCGCAGAAAGAAATCTTGCCTTCTATTATTTCTGATTCTGTGTGTGTGCGTGTAAAAGAATGGGGTGGGGGGGGGGAGGGGAAGAAAGAATACAAACCAGAGAGGGAAATTATACTATGATTTGAGGTAAGTACAAAACTGAATACCTCATAAAAAAATAAAAATACAGTAAACAAACAAAAAAATTATAAAGTCTTTCCATTTATCACCTTTCCTAGATATCTTTCCTTAGAAATAAAGATAGAAACAGTAGATGAGAGATAAGAAACTGAAGTTGAGGAAGCCTGGGAAAGATTCTCTTTCATAATCTATTTTAATGTAGTTTAAATATTTTACTCAGGAATGGTCTTTTCTCTAAAGAAATGGCTGATTAGAAGCTTTCCCTCCATATTACCCACCAACTAGCAATCCTGCCCCACTGTATAGCTGATTTTTTCACACCTGTAAGAGGCCCTTGGGTTAACATATGCACATAAATAACAGGGTTACTATATTCATCAAAACATAACTTTCTTCTTCAAAAAGTATTCTTCAGAAGATTCATTTTAACAGTCAACCCCTTTATTGACTATAAAACTGAAAGCAATTTGGTTTTAAAAAACCTAAACAAAACCTTCACATCTATCATGTAAAATAAGATAGCATTATATATATATATGTGTGTGTATATATATTTTTTATTATTTGATTTTCTTCTTTCCTACTTTCAAAATACTAAACGTAAGGCTATAAATATCCCTTTTACATTTTAGGATCTATTTTGTTTCAAAACATTCAAGTTTCTTTCAATAAATTTGAGATGGAAAAATATTCTTTCTTTATAATCTTTACCAGATGTTGTTTATACTAAAAGCAACTTTTTTTCAGTACTCCATAATACAATTATTGTTTAATTAGTGATAAATCTGTCACTTCTAGGCTTAAAAAAACTTAACAAGTACCAAATGTACTTTTGTGTTTTAACTTTACCGGTGCTCTCTCTCAGAGCGTTAAGACTCAAAGATGCCAGTCTGGGATGCTCAAAGAAGTCCCGTATCTGAAGTTCCTCTTTCCAGCCTGGCCCAGTGGCCTGTATCAGTTAGCTTATGCAGAAAGGCAGCTCCTCAGCCCCCTGCTACTTCTCAGCTCAGCCTCTCAGTGGCAATGACCTCCCAGGTCGACCACTGCCCTGTTTTTATTATTATTTTTTTTATTTTTTTCTCTTCCTTCATCTCTGACTGGTTGAAAAGTCCTCCATCCCCAACAGTGTAAACAGAATTTATAATCTGGGCCTGTTTCTTTTCAGAAACAGTGCTGGGGGATCTGGTGCCCCCCTGAGGTCCACGCTGGGAAGTGCAACTACTGTCCAAGACGCAGATTCTTTACCTTCTAGCCACAAGCATAAACCGCCAACACCACTTCCCTATTCGACCTCTGCTAAATTATCTACTTCAGCATTTCTTAAATTACATTTATCACACTAAAGAACTCAAAAAAGAAATGCTTAAAAGACTGCTAATGAAAAAGCAGGAAAAGCAAACCCAAGAACATTAGTAAGAATTATTCAAGCACAGAAAACTGACATAACCCAGGATATGCAGTCAATTCTTCAATGTAATCTTTTATTTAAGGAGAATTGTGTTTGGAATTTTGTGTAAAGGAAGTTTCTTTTCCTTTTTGAAGTGACTACAGTTGCTCTCTGGAGAATGAGGACAAGAATTAGGAAGATCGAGGAGGACATGGAGGTAACTACATATTTTTTTTTATTCTTAAGGTCTTATTAGACGAAGAACTAATTTTCTCCCCAGTGTTATTGTGGCATACTTGACATGATAAAGAACGAATTTTAAATGAGCTGTTAAGATGTTCAGGTAGGAGAGAATACTAAGAGTATTTTTTACATTTAAAATCTGAATAAACAAACAAAAAAAATCAACCCTGCCTCCTTTGCCCCTCTCCACCTTCCTCTGCTCCCTGCTGTCTTGTGGGCAACTCTGTCCTGTGAAGGGGAAGGAGCTGCTCCTCTCGACCCAGCTCAAGGGGCAGCTGGCACGTGAGGTCTGCCAATGAAGAGCCCAGGAGAGGGAGTGGAAGCCAGGGCACATCCCGGCCTCAGCAAGCAGTAGGGCAGCCACGCACAGCGCCCCACGCCACCCAGCCAGCACTTTTCATTCAGATGTGGAACATAAACAATAGCTTTTGGGGCTCCACAAACAGAATTGTAACTGGAAAACATAAATAACATCCTTCTGATTCTGGGCCAGCCTTGGGAAACCAAATAGTCATGAAAGCTGCATAATTACCAAGTGGCTTTCACTGCTCTTGTTGATATCAGTTTTTAAGACAGGTCTGAAGCTATGGATTATGGTTCTGCAGTGCTGTTCCATCATGGGAAACATAAGACCATCTGCTTTTGAAAAGTGTCAGTCTGCACAGTAAGTGGCAAACTAAGTTTAATACTGTAACTTACTTAGGAGCCACTGAGTGGCAGGTGGCCTTGTATTTGCAGGGGTGGGGTGGGGGTGGTGTTCAGCCAACAGAAGCCTAAGGGTGCGTCTCAGGAGTACATTTGTTTTTATTTTAGAAGTCATATAGCCCTGGCTGGTGTAGCTCAGTGGATTGAGCGCAGGCTGGGAACCAGACAGTCCTGGTTGGATTCCCAGTCAGGGCACATGCCTGGGTTGCGGGCCAGGTCCCCAGTGAGGGGCATGTGAGAGGCAACCATACATTGCTGTTTCTCTGTCTCCCTCACTTCTCCTCTCTCTAAAAATAAATAAATAAAATCTTTAAAAAAAACATTTATAAAAAAAAAAGTCATATATATGTGTATAAATATGCATTTTGAATTCAGGTGATACTAGATTAGTGCCTTATTATTCAGTCTTAATGGAAAATACCAGGCCTCTTAGTCCCTGTGAGACCCAAGAATATTTGGGAAGATCATTTCACTTCGTGCAACCTGTACTACACTATTTTTTTTTGCAACATCTTGGGAACTATAGAATTTCCAGGGCTACTTCCGGATAGTCCTGAGATGGAAACATAATTAACAATGCTCCATAAAAAATACAAGTTACGTAGACCATCACACTTTAATTACACTCAGAATTCAACTCTAATGTAATAGGCATCAAGTTTCTTCCAGAGGAAAGCACAGCACCCCCATGCTATCCGAGTCTTCCAGATCTCTGATACTTCTGCACGGTCCTGTCACTGCACCAAGATGCTGTGCTGTGATAAATGAATCAGATGATGCAATTAGGAAGCAAGTGCTTCAGGTTACCCTTCTAATTGCTCAGTTACATCACAGGCTTATTCCAGCCTGCTTGTTTTCTCTGGCACTGCAGGCCTATGATGCCCACGGAGAGCAGCCCACGCCAATCAGGAACTTCCCGCTCTGTACTGTAATTACCTCCTTGAACTGAAAGACACAGAAAGGTCACATCCTGCCAATGCCACAATAAATTAAACCAAATAACACCCTCTGGAATCTCTCTTTAACCATAATGGAAGCTCTGAACCTCTACACACAAGATCCCGATAAATGCTTCTGTACATCAACTGACTTTGAAGCTGTTGGATTAGGGAAGGTAATTTTCAACTTTACATTGTAGACTGAAGGTTATACAATGCAAATGTTGAATGAGAGTGCATGCTTTCTCCCTCCCTCATTCACAGGAATATCCTATGCTTACTGAAGAGCTGTAGGGTTGCTCAGGCCTCATGGCCACAGGTAAGAGAGACACGGAGAAGGTTCAGAGAAGAACCACAGGACCAGTAAAAGGTTGCAGAATCAAACCAAATCAGAAAAGTCCATGGAACTGTAATTTTTCTATAGAGAGAAGACAAAGAAATTTAATAAAAAATCTGAAAGCAAGGAACTTAGCTCATTACTATAATTTGCCAATGAAAAAGGACAAGAGAGCCTGGCTGGAGTAGCTCAATGGATTGAGCGCGGGCTGGGAACCAGAGGGTCCCGGTTCGATTCCCAGTCGGGGCACATGCCTGGGTTGCAGGCCAGGTCCCCAGTGAGGGCCATGTGAGAGGCAACCATACATTGCTCTTTCTCCCTCCCTTCTCGCTCTGAAAATAAATAAATAAAATCTTAAAAAAAAAAAAAGGGACCAGAGAAAATTAGAGTATGTTCAATTAAGTTAGAAATACAGAGATTTCCCTGATAATAAAGGTAATGTTTGGAATGGTATGTCAGGGGCTTCTTAAAGCCTTTGTTTATTTAGAATTTTATTATAATTATTTTTTTTAATTTTTAAAAAATATTTTATTTATTTTTTTAGAGAGTGGGGAAGGGAGGGAGAGAAACAACATGTGGTTTCCTCTTGCGTGCCCCACCTCCTCTACTGGGGACCTGGCCAGCAACCCAGGCACATGCTCCAACTAGGAATTGAACCAGCGACCCTTTGGTTCGCAGGCCAGCGTTCAATCCACTGAGCCACACCAAACAGGGCTGTAATTATTTTTATATAAGACACATTCTTATTTCTGACCTTAATATGCAACTCTTTTGAATGGCGAGTTCAAGCAGTAATTTTTCTTAACAAACAAACAAACAAACCTCTCTTTGGGCTCTCTTAGCCTTTATACCTGTCTTCCTTCCTTCTTTCTTTTTTTCCCCCTATCAAACAGTATAAATTTTCAAATCAGTTGGGTTCAATTTGTGCCACTTAACTTACAGTTGAGAGCAGCATAGCCACTGACGACTGCATCACAAGTCAGAGTCACCTGGGAGGACCCAGATGTGACGGCAGAGAGGAGCCAAGGACCTAAGGAAAAAGGTGAGCATGGCCTTGGACCGTCACACACATACTGCTGGGGAAGGACCAGGACCAACACTGAGACTTGGGGATAGAAAGAATGCAACAGATTCAATTATGATTCCTTTATGCAGCCCTCAACTTGAAAGAGAAAGGGAGAACAGGAAGTTACAACCAAATTAAACAAATAGAAGCTATCTGGGAGATGGGGGTTGTGTAAATTCAGCCAACTTCAAAACACTCCATGCACAGGGCTTCACGCCTCCCAAATCTCAGCTTCGTGGGAAGGATGAACACGCTCTCCTGCCCAATTTCCTGGCCGCCAACTTAAGATTTGACTGTGCCCCATCTCTCTCAACGAATTTTATCCATCTGTACAAAAGGAGGAAATCTCTGTGCTATGTCTCCCCCAGGTCACCAAAGTTAATAAGAAAGCATGTGAGAGCCCCCGAGGTTCTTGTAAGACGGATGCCCTGGGAGCATGGCACCTTCTTGTAGTGTTTGAATTATTCCTTCAGGGAGCACTGGTTTTTATTCTTGTTCTTACAAAAGTGCACATAAATTCCAGAGCTGATTCCCACAGAGGGAAACCACCCAGACTGGCCAGGTTCTGAGGACGGCCTGGGGAGCCCGCCCCCTGAGCCCCTGACTTTCCAGGCCTAAGAAGTCCTGAGAAGGGGGATACGCAGCCAGTGTACAGAGCTAGGTTTCAAGGCCGGCAGGCTTACAGCAAAAGAAAACTTAACAAAATTCTTAGTTGTTTTAACCATTTTTTTGAGGTTCTGTTTTGTTTCTCTTGAGTATTTTATTTTTCCTCTAGTGAAGAGCTAGAAGTTTATTTTTGAATGTTTTCTTTGTTAATTGATTTTTCCTGTGGTTCTTAAAATTTTCTTTTAAAAATTTACTTTTTATGTGGAAATAAGAAATACTGTTTTAAAAAAGTTTGTTGTCCAAATATCAGTTCTTATGAATATACCACATAAGGTGCAACAATCAAGTAAATCTTGAGTCTCTCCTTATTTTTGACATATGCTCTAAATATGCAGAAAAGCCCCCTATGTTAGGTATTTTTGTTTTTTTTAAAGATTGTATTTATTTATTTATTTTTAGAGCGAGGGGGAGGGAGGGAGAAAGAGAGGGAGAGAAACATCAGTGTGTGGTTGTCTCTCATGTGCCCCTTACTGGGGACCTGGCCTGCAACCCAGGCATGTGCCCTGACTGGGAATCGAACCAGTGACCCTTTGGTTTGCAGGCTGGTGCTGAATCCTCTGAGCCACACCAGCCAGAGCCCTGTTAGGTATTTTTAAAGTAAAATGCAGATACATCATTACTTTAAAGGTCTCAATAGGTCTTTTGTTTACATTTTTTTCCTTTGCTCAGGCCAAATGAAATGATACCCAACACCTTCTTTAAGGACTTTTCTCCTCATAGCAGCACATACCAGCAATGAATCTTTCATAAAGCATTCGATCCTTCTCAGAAAATTTCTCTCACTGAAGATTAGCTTTTCAAAAAGATGCAGCGTTGCTTTTTCAAGGCTGGGAAGGTGTCGAAGCCAGAGACAGACTATAGCTGACTTGGGGAGAGAAATCTTCTTCCTTTCAGTAAGAAATAAAATTTTAAATAGAAATGGGTTACAGAAAATAGTAGATTAAGAGAGTTCAAAATGCAAAAACGAAACTCATTTGTAAATCTCTTCCTCATGGTCATAGCAGTAGTTAATGTTTGTAATACCAAAGAATACTGACCAGGTATCTATTTGCAAAACAATGTGAATATGCTTCCACTTCAACTCAGAAAACTAGAAAAATGCTCCAAAAAAAAAAAGTGCTTTCAAAAGAACAAATATATAGAGATGGAAAACAGAGTGGTAAAAGATGACATGGGAAAAGGCCTTGAGATACCTAGATACGTGCAGTCCTAATTAAGAAACAGTTATGCTTGGAAGTCATCATGATGGTGTATGGAATAGAGCCTGGTTTGAGTCCAAGAGCTACCGCCTGCTAACTCTATGACCTTGGGAAAGTTACTTACCCGCTAAACCTGTTTACCCATCTGTAAAGTGGGCCCATTTCCCTCAGTGTTGCCAGAATAATCAAATGCAATAATAACATATGTAAAGTGATTAGCAGAGTGCTTGATACTCAATATTCAATAGTAAATATCCAACATTCAATAACATATTTGTAAATCTGTCGTTTGAAAGTTAAAAAATACTTTTCTTTAGCCTTGGCTAGGTGGATCAATTGGTTGAAGTGTCATCCTATGCACCAAAAGGTTGTGGGTTCAATCCCTGGCCAGGGCACATGCCTAGGTTGTGGGTTCCATCCTGGGTGGGGCATATACAGGGGTAGGGGGAACAGCAATCGATAGATGTTTCTCTCTCACATCAATATTTTTTTCTCTCTCTCTTCCTTCCTCTCTCTAAAAAAAAAAAAAAATCAATAAACAAATCCTTGGGTGAGGATTTAAAAAAATTTTCTTTACAAACAATTTCACAGTTGGTGGTTATGGCCAATTTCAACCCATAGTTGATCCACAGCATGAGACTATAGACTGCAACCACTTTGTGTAGCTCATTTTCTATAGGAAAATGTATTTGGAGGTTCCTCCTGTGTGTTATCAGGGGTCCTACTTCCCCTCTGGGAAGGCGCATGAGGGGGACATCTGTCCAACTCTGAGCCACTGGGCCTGGTCTGGCCTGGTTGCACTTGTCTGTCTTCTCTCAGCCCAGGTTTTCTGAAGCCTGCAGCATCACAGGCAGCACAGTG
Source organism: Micronycteris hirsuta (assembly GCA_004026765.1). Lineage (NCBI taxonomy): Eukaryota > Metazoa > Chordata > Mammalia > Chiroptera > Phyllostomidae > Micronycteris > Micronycteris hirsuta. The sequence goes on from PVJI01000749.1 coordinate 211,267, forward strand.
CTTTCTACATTCTGCCAGAAAATGTTTACTGCTTTTAATAAGGGAACAAAAGCTGGGGCACAAAGGTTCCCCACTACCCAGCAACTCCTTCAGTGTCTTTCCCTTCACCATCCCTTCTGGGCCATTCCTCTGCAGGAGCTAGCTGGAAGCCCAGGAAATGGGCCCAGGGCAGGAAGTGAATAGACAGGAGATGCAGGGTAGCAATTTTTAGCTGCTTCTCTTTCTCTTCTCCCTGGGTTTAAGTCCTGCAGACCTTGCCCTGGATTAACTCTGAAGAAAGACTGCAAGAAGCTAAAGTTTTGTAGGGTCTATCACAAAAGTAGGCAGAAAGGCAGGAGAAAGGGAAGGGGGAAGGATGTCCCTCCTCTGACCCTCTTTCTGATCTCACAGTCTTACCTTGAGCTTCAACTCTTCTGGGAAGTCTGACAGGACCCCTTTCTTCTACCTGCCCATACCTGGCAGAGAAGAGTTGCCAACATGCCCCAACCCCATATCACCTGGCATATTTTGGGGCCACACTATGGATATCCTCTATTGCAGCATCTATGGGCTGCCTTTCCTAAGCCACCTCTCCTATTATACCTGATGGCAAGGAGCTGGTGGTCATTTAATCAAAGAAGATGACTGAGCACTTCCTGTGTAGAACTTAATGTGCCAGGTGCAGACCAAACAATCAAAAACAAAACAAACTTAATCTGTACCGTTAGCAGTTCAGGGCCCCGTGGGAGGTGTGCACATGTACATACACATACCAAACTGTGATAAAGGCAATGAAAGAAAAGGATAGGCTGAGTAAAAGAGAGTAAGGGCGGGAGGGGGGGGAACTAATTTACATTAGGTGGTCGGGGATTAGCTAGCTGAAAAGAAGTGGGGAGAGATTTTTAACAGAGGCAGCAGGAGTTGTGACAGCCTTGAGAGAAGGAAGAGCAAGGGCAGAAGAGAGAGACAACCCAAGGCTCAAAGGTGAGGTGACCTGAGATACAGCTGGGCAGTACCACAGGCCAAAATAAGATTTTAGGATTTTATTCTCTGGTTATTCTGGCCCAAAGATTTTAAACAAAGTTTCAGGATGCAGAGAAGTGCCAGGAAGCAGTTTACATTTCAAAGATCACGGAATTCTACGCAGCAGAGAGGAAGAAGGAGCTTATACCCTTTGCAACAGCATGGATGGAACTGGAGAGCATTATGCTAAGTGAAGTAAGCCTGGTGGTGAGGGACAAATACCATATGATCTCACCTTTAACTGGAACATAATCAACAAAAGCAAAAAGCAAGCAAAGCTTAACCACAGACATTGAAATTAAGAACAATCTAACAATAGCAAGGGGGGAGGGGGGAGGGGACAATGGGGAGAAGGGTCTTCAGGAACCACTATGGAGGACACATGGACAGAACCAAGGGTGGAGAGAGAGGCAGGGAAGGGAGGTGGGATTGGAGGGGAGGGGAGGGGAGAGTTTGCAGACAACTGTAATTGAATGACAATAAAGTAAAATAATAATAATAATAAAATAAAATTAAATTAAAATGAAAAAAAAAATCACTCTGGGGGAACTTCCAGTCAAGATGGAGGTGTAGGTAAACACACCTCACCTCCTCACACAGCCACATCAAAATAATATCTAAACTAAGAACAACCATCACTCAGAACTGTCAGATCAACTTGAATGGAAGTCGGACAACTATGGAATTAAAGAAACCACATCTATCCAGACTGGTAGGAGAGGCAGAGATCAGAAAAGGCTGGTCCCACATGCATGTGTGGTGGATAAAAATTTGGGTGGATAAAAACTTAGGAGCGAGAAGTCCCAGCCCCACACCAGGCCAGCAAGCCCAGAGTTCCAGTGCCAGGAAGATAAATCTCCATAGCTTCTGGCTGCAAAAACCAGCAGGGATTGAGCTGGTGGAAGAAACTTCTGGAGTCCCAAGCAGTACCTCTTAAAGAACCCACACACTGACTTAATCACACTCATTCCCACTGAGCTCAGCAACGGGGTAGCCGCTTGATAGGCACCAGTGGCATACAGGGAGAAACTGAAGTGCCTGGCTTTCAGGGTGAGAGCTGGGGGACGGATTTCTCCCAGACAGAAAGGTGGACAGAGGCCATTGTTCCTCTTCTGAGCCCTCCCTGCACAGTGCCACAGAACTGGCAAACAGGTGCCATATCTGAGACTCCATCTACCTGGCTAACACTGTTTACCTTGCCCTGGAGATCCCCTGAGGCTCCATCCCACGCAACTTATGGGCCCACCCAAGCTATTAAAAGTATGAATGGTTGGTATTGGCTCATGCTTCAGATCTTCCTAAATCCTCTTAAGCAACACCAGCTCTAGTAAGTCCTCAACCCTGTACCTCTTGCTAAATGGCCTGAGGCCCAGCACTAGTAGCAGCCAACCTAGGTTCACAGCTTGGCTTCACCTGGGAAACTGCAAGCCTAAGCGCAAGGAGCAGCCATCTGGAAATTGCTTTATGGCACATGCAGGGTGGCCCCAGGCAGAACAAAGGAAGGGACTGAACTTGGCCTGCACCACCCAGGAAACTCCAGAGCCTGCTCACCCTGTGGACAGCTAAAGACTACGCTGGGGTACTACCATCCTGCCCCTGTACAGCTGATCCTCCATGAAGAGTGGAGGTTGGTGGGCAGTGGTCATAGCCAGTCCTTGCAGCTGACTGGCCTGGGTAAGTGTCACCCACTGACCTGCTAACAGCAATTAAGGCATAACTACAAGAGGCGGGTGTACTCAGCCCACAAGAAGGACACATCTTTAGAACTCAGATTCGGTGACAGGGGAGGCTGTGCCACTGAACCCTACAGGGCACCTACTACATTAGGCCATGCTACCAAGACACGGAGTCAGAGCAGCTCTACCTCACACATAGAAACAAACACAGGGAGGTTGCCAAAAAGAGGAGACAAAGAAACATGGCCCAGATTAAAGAAAAGAACAAAACTCCAGAAAAAGAATTAAACAAAATGGAGATAAGCCATCTATCACATACAGAGTTCAAAACACTGGTTAGAAGCACACTCAAGGAACTTAGTGAGGACCTGAACAGCATAAAAAAGATCCAGTCAGAAGTGAAAGATACACTAATTGAAATAAAGAACAAGTTACAGGGAAACAACAGTAGAGTGCATGAAGCCAAGAACCGTATCAATGATTTGGAACATAAGGAAGCAAAAAACAACCAATCAGAACAACAAGAAGAAAAAAGAACACAAAAAAAACAAGGACAGCATAAGCTGCCTCTGGGGCAACTTCAAGCATTCCAACATTTGCATCATAGGGGGGGCCAGAAGGAGAAGAGAAAGAGCAAGAAGAAATCTATTTGAAAAAAAATAATGAAAGAAAATTTCCCTAATTTGGTGAAGGAAATAGACATGCAAGTCCAGGAAACACAGGTAGTCCCAAACAAGATGGATACAGAGAGGCTCACTCCAGAACACATCATAATTAAAATGTCAAAGGTTAACAATAAAGAGAGAATCTTAAAAGCAGCAAGAGAAATTAGTTTCCTACAGGGGAGTTCCCATAAGACTGTCAGCTGATTTCTCAAAAGAAACTTCGCAGGGCAGGAGGGATTGGCAAGAAATATTGAAAGTCATGAAAAACAGGGACCTACAGCCAAGATTGCTCTACCCAGCAAAGCTATCATTTACAATCAAAAGACAGATAAAGAGCTTTCCAGACAAGAAAAAACAAAAGGGGTTCATCATCACCAAACCATTATTATATGCAATGTTAAAGGGACTTATTTAAGAAAAAGAAGTAGATCAAAACTATGAACAGTAAAACGGCAATAAACACATACGCGTCAACAATTGAATCTAAAAAATAAACTAAGCAAACAATAAGAACAGAGACAAAAATCACGGATATGGAGAATATTTTGATGGTTTCCAGATGGGAGGGCAGTGTGGGAGAATGGGTGAGAGATGAGGGGATTAAGAAGTATAAATAGGTAGTTACAGAATAGCCATGGGGATGTAAAGTACAATATAGGAAATGGAGTAGCCAAAGGACTTATACACATGACCCACAGATATGAACAATGAATGGTGTGGGGGTTGCCTGAGGGAGTGAGGGGTGCTGGGTGGAGGGAGGCAAAGGGGTAAAAATCAGGACAACTGTGATAGCATAATCAATAAAATATAAAAATAAAAAATAAAAAGAAGGTAGGAACAGGAGAGCAAGAGAGAGTGTAACAGAGTAAATTTGGGAACTGTCAGACTGAGGGAAAAAAACCCCAAATGTCACTCTGACTGCAGCAGGGAGAACTGAGTGCAAGACTAGAGTGGGTTCTAGGGAACCAGGAGCTGCTGCTGCAGGGACCGGTGGCAGTAGAGAAAGAGTGAAGAGTACCTGCAATGTATTTTAGCAGTAATATCAAGAGAAACTGGCAATGAATTTGATGAAAGGTGGTGCAGGTGAGGTAGGAATCAAGGCTATCCCAGGTTTCTTGAATAGGAGATGAACAGACATATTTTTTACTTAGAGGGAATGAAGGGAAGAATTGTGAAGAATTAACTAAGAGCTCAGTTTGAGATGTGTGTATTTAGCATACCTGAGGCACAATCCAACAAAGGTATGAAATAGGTTCTTGACTCTCCAAGTTGGAAGTTTTGGGGAGAGGTCTGGCCTAAAGATACAAGAAGCCTGTCCAGAAAATATCCAGCCACATATCAAGAAAAATGGAGATGTTTATTGAAGAATATACAAGATACAAGAAACTTTTTACATAGGACAATGACACCTCCATCCTCTTCAGAGTAGGCCCTTTAGGACCTTACACAGTTCTCTCGGTCTCTCTTCCACTGTTCAAAACACTGCAAAATCCTCTGCTGAAATCATCATCAGCTGCCCCTTTGTATTTTCCTGAATCTCATTGACAGTCTGAAATCTCTTCCCCTTCAGAGGTGATTTTAGGTTTGGGAAAAGCCAGAAGTTGCAGGGTGCCAAATCTGGGCTATAGGGGCATTGAGTCACTTGGGTGATTTGATGTTTCACCAAAAAACTCTGCATGAGTAGTGATGTATGAGCAGGCATGTGGTCATAATGAAGCTACCAATTACCAGTTGCCCACAGCTGTGGCCGTTTTCATCGTATTGCATCTCTCAGCTGACAAAGAACACTGAGGTAGTACTCCTAATTAACTGTGTGGCCTGGAGGGGCGTACTCAGTTATGCTATGGCCACAGCTATGAGGGACAATACCTTCCCAGTAAAAAAACACAATTAACATGGTCTTGATCTTGCTGTGACTTTGCTGCACCTTCTTTGGGTGTAGAGAACAAGGTGACTTCCATTGGGATGACCGGGCCTTTGTTTCCTGATCATAGCCGTAGATCCATGATTAATCTCCATTTATGACCTTCTTGAGGAAATCTGGTTCATTGGTAGTGGTTTGAATCATGGCATTAGCAACTGCAACACAATATTCCTTCTGCTCTGGTAGCAGAAGCTGCAGGACAAATTTTGCCACAACACATTTCATGCGAAGATCTTGCATCAAAATCTCAAACACAATAGTTTTGGAATCCCCAGATCAGCTTCTAGTTCTTGCACTGGCAGTCGCCGATCTTTGTTGATTCCAGCCCACACACGTTCAACATTCTCAGGTGTTCTGCTTGTTGCAGGCCTTCCAGAACGTGGATGACTTTCAACAGCTTCTCAACCATTTTTGAAGCATTTGCGCCACACTTTTATTTGCGCTGCACTAATTGCATCATCCACGAAAGCCTTCTGAATCAGCCAAATAGTTTCTGTGGAGGAATGTTCAAGCTTATCGCAAAATTTGATGCAGATTTGTTGCTCTACTCACTCAGTCATTGAGAATGCAACAGCCACACACACACAGTACGCATGTTCACTGAACGGGGTCTACTGCCCTCACTGACGCATGCGTGCATGCGCATTTCAGTCCACTCTCCTTGGCTCCCAGGTTATATCGATGTCACACAAACTGTTCTCGTAATATTAACAAATGGCTGGACTTTTCCTGGACAGACCTTGTACATTAGGGAACTGTCATGTGTATAGAATGGCAAGAGAATGGATGAGAGGTCTGAGGGAGAAAGGCGTGCGTGGGGAGAAGAGGGTCTGGGTTTGTGCCAACAGGTAGAAGAGGAAGAGCAGTTGCAGACAGAAGGAGGCAGGAGACACGCAGAGACAATGCCATGGACGAACACAAGGCAGGCCTGGCTGTGACCCGCACTGCTGAGAGGACATGGATGTTGGGAGGGAAACAGAAGCACTGCACTGGGCGGGCCATTTCTGGCCTCCCTGATACCGTTTTGATGGAGTGATGGAAGCTGAAGGCAAAGTCAGTGAGGAGATGAAGTGGAAGCGCAGCCAGTCTTGCAGACAGGTCTTCAGAAGGAGGCTGTGAGGGGAGCACCCCCAGAAGGCCTCACAGGAGTGGTGGAAAGTGGTGTTCCAGGACAGCATGGCTGACTGCTGAAGGGCCAGGGACAGAGGAATGGCGGAGGCTGAAAGACCCATAGCTACCATTTATTAAGGGCTTACCTGGAATGATGCTAAGCATTTTATCTGTATTTTAATCCTCCTAACAACCTCACAACGATAACACAGGGGCCATCATTACCCTTATTTTATAGATAAGGCAACTGAGGTCAGAGAGGACTTACAGCTATGATTTGAACCCAGAAGGTCTGATACTACAGCTGGTCCTCAGCCTCAAGTTATGTACGTCTCCCCACTCTGCAGCCAGGGAAGTGGAGGGTGCTGCTCAGAAGGCAGGGCCTGGGCCCAGCAGTGGAGAACAGACGGCTTTCCAAACATAAGCCAGATACCTGGATCCTGTGTTCATCCAACTCTGTGTTTGGGGAAGTCTTTTCAAAGTCCAACCTGTCAGCCAGTTTTAGCCACATTAATGGACCCCTGGGCAGGGGTTTCTGTCCAGCTTTCTAGAGAAAGTAGAACATCCCTTAAGAGTGTGGGGAAGGTTCTGTAGCCTCTATCACAGAGTCAGAGAGCCCCCAAGAGGCAGAAAGCTCTGAGGTACAGAGGGGAGAAGTTGGCTGCTCAGTGACGCCTTCCTTCTCAAATAGCAGGAGTATTTTTTGAACTGCTTTTATCACATGCCCCCACCAGGATCCATATAAAATAAATATGTACATCATTATAAAAGTTTCTCATTTCAGTGGAAGTTCTTCAGAGGCAGCACCATTCTCAAGCCCTCCGAGCAGCCATGTGCGTTAGTGTGGTTTCCAGCATTAGATCACAGTGGCTGAGGGATGCCCAGCCTCACAAAGGTACGAACTGTTGAGAATGAACAGTAGATTACAAAATGTAAAAACAAAACTGGTATAAAAGAGTAGATCCATCAAATATCTGAATTAAAAGATACTGCTTAGTTACAAATTTATATGAGAGTTGCAGAAGTTCTATACTCAAGTCCGTAAGTACTGTGAACCCTGACAAAGAAGACACCGACTAAGGAGAGATCTGGTTATTAACTGGTCTTGAATGAAAAAACAAGACAAAACAAAAAATGGAAACAGAGTTTAGCAACTATTTCTATTTAGGGGACTTTCATGCAAACTGCACTTTAAGGAGAGGCCTGCACTGAACTACCTGCCCACACTGTGTTCCTGCCGTCTGAGCCAGCCCTTATACAGGAATTCCTGGAATCCTGTTTCAACCAATAGGACTGAGGTTTCCCCCCATCTAATCAGAGCTGCAGAGTGCTCTGATCAACCAGAGTGGCTCTATTTTGACCAATAAGGACCAATCAAACTGCAAGGATTTGAAGTCCTTATCTGCATGAAGACAGGCCAATCAGGGACCAGGGGCAGGGACTGCTGTCTGTCCCTGATAAGCCAGGTTCCCTCTGGCTCTGAGAGTGTCCTTTCCCTTTCCATGGAAGACTGAAGACTGTGTCTCCCTTGCTAAGCTGAAATACTGAAGATGTCATGCCAGAATAGAATGGAGCAGACCAGCACAGGTCAGAGCAGACTGGTATAGAACAAAGCAGACCATCGAGGACCGGGGCATAGCTATCTAGCCAGAGAGGGGCCCGGCCAAAGGGCTGTCTCACAGCTCTGCTGGTTTCACAGCCATGCAGAATCACAACTGAGCTGTTCTACCGCTGTGCTGTTTTCATAGCCATACTGTATCACAATCAAGCTGTTTTGCACTGAATAAAGTTTCCTTCTTCGGTGCACCCAAAATTGGAGATTCATGTTGGTGCTGAATTGGTGCCAGTGGCCATCTTTTGACAGTACATACAGCAAGTAGTCCTCCCTTACCTGCAGGAGTGTGTTTCAAGACCCCCACTGGGTGCCTAACACCGCAGACAGTACCGAACCCTATATATACATTTTTTCTTATACATATATACCAATGATAAAGTTTAACTTATACATAGGCACAGCAAGAGATTAATAACAATAATTAATAAAATAATTATAAAAATATACTGTAATAAGAGTTACTGTGAATGTGGACTTTCAACGTATCTGATTGTGCTGTGTTCACCCTGCTTCCTGTCATGAGGATGAGGGATGACATGATGCCTCTGTGACGGATGTGGCAAAGCTGGATGATGTGCTGGACAAAGGGGGCTTCATGCCTTGGGCAAGACAGGACGAGACAGAGCAAAGCAGGGCCAGGTTTCTTCATGCTGTTCAGAATGGCACATAATTTAAAAACTTATGCATTGTTTATTTCTGTAACTTTCCATTTAATGTTTTTGGACTGTGGTTGACCGCAGGAAACTGACACCATGGATTACGGGGAGGGGCTACTGTAATATTTTTATTCTTTTCTCAGACAGGGGATAAAAATATGTATGTTAACAATTGCATTTTTATTAGAGCCGATTCAGAGCTCACTCCACTAACCTCTGTGAATGGTTACATTTGTGGATCCAATGTTTAATATGTGAATCATCTACTACAGATAAAATCTACTTTGCTCTAAAATGTCAAAGACTGATTAACTCTTTATAATCAATTCTTGCATGAAGAAAACAGCAGAGCAACCTAACCTTAACATGCTCTCAGAACAGCACTCGGGTGGGCCGACACATTCACATTACGTACAATGTTCTGAATGTGTGCCAGGCTGGGTTTGAAACAAAAAGCTCAAATTACATTATATGTCAATTATATCTCAGAAAAACTAGAAAAAAAGGCAAGTTATAGGAGAAGAAATGCAAATGGCCAATACGAATATGCAGACTTTCAACCTTTTTAATAGTAAAGAAAGGTAAACTGACACATCAAGGAGATCTCACTTTTCACCCTCATGCCAACAGTGTTCAGAAGAGTGACAGCCGAGGATGAGGAGGGAGCAGAAGAGGCGAGGCGTTCTCAGCAGCGGGGTGGGGAATAGCTTCGCCCTTCTGGTCGAGCCACGTGGCACCACATAATAAAAGTATAAAATGTATATGCCCTTGGTCTTAGTAATCATACTTTTGTTAAACCGCCTGGCAGAAATAAAAGCATCAGTTGAAGGAAATTTACTGGCCCACGGTTATAAAGACACAATTAGAAACAACTTGAATGCATGCACTGACAGCTGAAAATATTATGGTTCATTCATATCAGGGAATATGTTGCAATTTTTTAAAAATGAGGGTGATATATATCCCTTGAAGGATATCCAAAATATGCTGGTTAAAAGAAAAAAATGTTCTTAGGAGAAACTTTCATTCTATTCAACATGCTAGTCACAGAAACTCTGAGGCTGTACTTCTTCTCATCTAACCCTACTTGTTCGGTCCTTTCAGTCTGCACACTGATTAAAACAACAAATTCAAGGGAAACAGAATAAGATTAAAAACTTGGCTCTCCCAAATTCCTACCTAATAATTACGGGGGGTTTTCCACATTAGAACTGTTTTAGGAAAATGATAGGGTGTGTGAGACTTATATGTAATGTAATTTTCTCCTTTAAAATACTGAGGAATAGGCTAGTAGTGAGTACTTTTATGCAGAAAAGCTGATTTTCTTAATAATTGCTGACACAAGGCAGGAGATGCCTGGACAGGACGCTTTGCCCTGTCCAATCTCCTGTTATTTGACTCTTAGAGATAAATGCCTCTTTGACATTTAGAAAACTGTACTTTGTTTTCCCCAAATACTCAATTTAGTGAGGCAGTTGTTTGTCCCATCCTCTTCAAAAATCCTCATATAAAACAAACTCCCGCAGTACTTCACTGCCAAACCAGAGAGAGATCAAGGGCTGCTTCGCTGCCAGAGAAGGCCGCAAAAATTGGGACCAGCTTTTCTGGAGAACTAGTTAATGCCAAGGACCTGGAAAGAATACTTCCTATCATATCTCAAAGGTATACTTCCATTAAAACTTCATCTAAGATGTACAGGACTGGTCAAAGTGGGTTTACAGTCATGAGTATGTGAAAATTTGTTCTTGTATTATATATTTTTCAAACAACTGTAAACCTACTTTTGCCTTCCCCTGTATATTAAATTGAGGAAACTGTGTGATCATTATCACTTATACCTGCAGAAGTTATTTCTCAAAGCAAAGAGCAGCAATAGCAAGCGAAGGAACTGTCCAAGCCCAAACATACTGGACTGTCTATTACCATCAATATCAGGTTTTTATTTGAAAAGTAAACTTTTTAAATGACTAATTTTATGATCATGTCTTATTAAGAATAAAAAAAAAGTCAGGAAGTCTCTAAACAAATAAATAAAAATGGGAGTTTCTGTCACTACTTTGCTAACTTTCTGTTTTTGATAATTACACTAGCCTTTCTTTACGTAGACATTCACCTATAGTACATGACAACATGTGAAGCCTGATTTTTCTTACATGAGCCAACAAGACGCAAAACTAGAACCCTGGATGAAGGTCAGCCTTTTCTTGTAATTTCTTTTGCTTTATTTTAAGCACCTTTGGAGGCTGTATTATTAGCTCTTTTAGCAATGGGAATTTAGCTTACATCTGGCCTTAGTTCAGCAATATTTTCACTAGGAAGAAAAGATACAAGCTTGAGAAAACCTAAGAAAACATATTGAAAAATAACAATTTTTGTTAAAGTAAATAATAACAGCAACGTGTTCACAGGTATTATTTACTCTGCATACCAGGCACTGTGCTAAGCACATTGCAGGTCTTGGGCCCACTTAAATAGTCCCAGTGAGCCTGGGGCAAGTTTATGTCTGTCATCCTAGCATCATTATAAAAGGTGCCCCCCTTTTAACTCTCAGCAGTGTTGTGGTCTACAATTTATAATTATAGGGTCACCCTACTTGACACTCACAGTTACCCCATAAGGTCTGTTGGTTAGTCAGCCATGCATTTGTTCATTGGCTAATTCATTCCAGTTTATAGAAAAAATACTCCATCCAGTCCAAATTTCTCAACAGTTTTGAAGCAATGGAATTAGATTTGCCTTAGAGGACATGTCATGTGCAATTATTTGTACTCCACAGACTTACTGCAAGGTTCAGCAGCCCTCCCAGAAAGGTTTTACACACTCTGCTGTCTACACATGGCTATGATGGTGATCCCAGGGACAGATGCAAAAAGTTACCTTTGACATTTAGGCAAAGAAATGAATAAGTTCCTCTAGGTTATCTAAACCACACAAAGGGCAAGCATCTGCTGTTTAGAAGAACACAGGCAGCCCATTTCTGAAAATATGTGACTAAGTTTGGAAGCCAAGGGCAAATACACCCAGCCAGCTATAAAACAGTTGAAATTCCACTTGTGTATTGTGGTAAGCAGATTGTTGGAAAGCTAAACACAGGGCAGAGCACACTGGTCAAAGAAAGTATGTGGTTTCTAAATGACCATGCAGCAAATTGGGGGAACTGCTCAAGGGGCTGGGGGCAGGTGGGTGTTGGGGGTGGCGGTGGTAATTTGCACTGACTGACTGAATCAGCCTTCCTGTGTCAGCATGTGGCCAGGATGCTCCATCTGTGGGAAAGTGTCCATGGAAACGCTCCAGCTCTTACGCCACTGCTTAGGGAACTTGCTGAGCTGAAGCCATAAGAATTGGACAAGTTGAAGACCACCCAGCATTTCTGGACAGTCTATTCCTCATGGATATTCCAAACTGAATACACTTTATTAGTTGCTGAGGGAGAATGGGCTATCACAAGTAAAATAAATAGCAAGGAGGATTTCAGGCCTACACATGGAACCGCTGCCTCCACTTTCTATTTGAGCACTGAGGTAGAGCAAGAGTGGCTATTCTTTAAGCATATTTCTTCCTCACCGGAAATTTCTGAAACAGCTTTGTGGGTTTTCACAGAGGATGTTGAAGGGCAATCTCCCATTTCCCTTTGATTTAACACTTGATAAAGTAGTAAGATTGGCAATACTGGATGCTAAGACCATATTCTTGAAAAAAATGTATTATTAAATAAATCAGGAATAAAGCTACACAGGTGACAGGCAAAGAGTGTTTTACTTAAAAGTAAATACTTTGAAAAATTGTTTTGGAGTGTGAAAAATGTAAGTTAGTAGGGTGACCCATTGTGACCTAGAGTGTGCACTCAGGTAAAGGAGGTGAGGGCACACGCATGTGAAACACACAGCCTATTAGGCAGACTTTCAACTGAATCAGTGGTCAGTGTCCTACATAAAGAGCAAAGATAACGGATCAGGCTCCTTAGGAAATTCAGACTTATTGGGTAAATTCTGACAGAGGTTTAAAGTAGTCAGAAAAGAAAACTTTACATTTTAACCATGAAAATAATGTTCTGACCATTTTTTAAAAACATTAGATGACTGATTCAACTTTCTATTTCCTGGATTATAACACTTCATAAACTATAACATTAAAATATATACATTCCAATTTTTAGGATGTATATATGAATAACGGCAAATATTCTATTCATAACTACTCCCTCTGACTAGTTGACAAAATGACAGTGATTTTGAGGTTATTTATTTTCCAAATATAATGTTATAATAAAAATCAATTTGAAGATGGGAAGAAGATCTACTTATTACAGCCAAAAAATAAAAACAGGAAAATCCAATAAAACTTTAGAAATAAAAAAATGCCCAAAACATTTAAAAAAATGTTAAGCCCCCTGAGGAGACTTTAATAATCCTATTAGACTTCTAATTTTGCCAAATTTCTGATCATAGAGTTATTAAATTCTTCTGAAATATCTTCTCAGGTTTCAGGCAGGATAAACATCCTTACAGAATGTGGAGAATATATAAAGTACTCCTTTAAGACCACAAAACTAAACCTGAACAACAGGAAGACATAAGTGTTCTTGGACAGGTGGATCAAAAGCATAAACATCAGCCCTGGCTGGTGTAGCTCAGTGGACTGAGCGCAGGCTGGGAACCAAAGGGTCTCGGTTCGATTCCCAATCAGGGCACACGCCTGGGTTGCGGGCCAGGTCCCCAGTGAGGGCCATGTGAGAGGCAACCATACATTGCTGTTTCTCTCCCTCTCTTTCTCCCTCCCTTCCCCTCTCTCTAAAAAATAAATAAATAAATAAACAAATAAAATCTTAAAAAAAAAAAGGCATAAACATCATAAAGATGCCAGTCGTCCCTTAGTTAATCTATAGCAAATGGAAAAACCCGAGTGAACTTTTTGGCCAACCCAATTTAGTTACTCTATATATTTAACATGAGCCTCCCCACAAATAGCACTAGTGGTTTTTCCTAAAGCTAGACAAATTGCTTTCAAAGTTTATTTGAAAGATAAAACAAGAATTCCCTGAAAAAGAATGACTGAGAACTAGCCCTATGTTATATTAAGAATATTAGAATGACTCTACCATTAAAACAAAGTACACTGATGCATGAATATAAAATAGGCCAAAGAATCAGAACAGAAAATAACAAAATAGCCCCACTACATACAGAAACTGATATATGACTAAGGGAGCATCTTAAGTGGGCAGGACTTTGGGGGGTTGGTTCTCCTTTTACCACACTCAATACGGTAGAATGCTCTACACCCAAGAGCAGGAAAAAGCAGCCACATCACTTCAACAAATGATCTGAGAAAAAAAAACCAAAGGGAGACTGAGAACCCACAGACTGAAAGAGACGTTTGAACCCACCAACCGAAAGCAGTGTGTGCACTGTGGACTCTGACTCCAACAAACCTGCTACACACACAAAACCTGAGACAATCAGGAGAACTTGCTCTTTTCCTAAATATGTGATGATACTAGGAAATTAGTGTCAATTTTTCTTTTTTTAAAATATATTTTATTGATTATGCTATTACAGTTTTCTTACTTTTTTCTCCCCTTTACTGACCTCTGTCTAGCACCCCCTTCCTGCCACCACCCTCCTCCCTTAGTTCATGTCAATGGATGGTACATATAAGTGCTTTGGCTTCTCATTTCCCATACTACTCTAAACCTCCTCCTGTCTATTACGTACCTACAATTCATGCTTCATATTCCCTGTACCTTTCCCCCATTCTCCTCCCTTCCCCTCCCCACTGACAACCCTCCATGTGATCTCCATTTCTGTGATTCTCTTCCTGTTCTAGTTGTTTCCTTTGTTTTTGTTTTTCATTTTTTTTTAAAGTTCAGGTGTTGATAGTTGTGAGTTTTTTGTCATTTTACTGTTCATATTTTTGGTCATCTTCTTTTTCTTAGATAAGTCCCTTTAACATTTCATATAAGGGCATGGTGATGATGAACTCCTTGAACTTGAACTTATCTGGGAAGGGCACTTTCTCTGCCCTTCCATTCTAAATGATAGTTTTGCTGGATAGAGTAGTTTTGGATGTAGGTCCTTGCTTTTCAGAACTTTGAATACTTCTTTCTAGCCCCTTCTTACCTGCAAGGTTTCTTTTGAGAAATCAGCTGATAGTCTGATGAAAACTCCTTTGTAGGCAACTGTCTCCTTCCTTTTGTCCTCCTGCTTTTAAGATTCTCTCCTTATGTTGAATCTTGGGTAATGTAATGATGATGTGCCTTGGCGTGTGCTTCCTTGGGTCCAACTTCTTTGGGACTCTCTGAGCTTCCTGGACTTCCTGGAAGTCTATTTCCTTGGCCAGATTGGGGAAGTTCTCCTTCATTGTTCAAAGAAGTTTTCAATTTCTTGATCTTCCTCTTCTCCTTCTGGCACCCCTATGATTCAGATGTTGGAACACTTAAAGTTCTTTTGGAGTTCCTATTCCTCTCCTCATTTTTTTGAATTCTTGTTTCTTCACTCTGTTCTGGATGAATGTTTAGTTTCTTCCTTCTGCTCCAAATTGTTGATTTCAGTACTGCATTCCTTCCCTTCACTGTTGGTTCCCTGTATGTTTTTCTTTATTTCACTTTGCATAGCCTTCCCTTTTTCTTCTGTTCTACAACCATACTCAACTATTTCTGTGAGCATCTTAACTACTAGTGTTTTGAACTCTGCATCTGATAGGTTGGCTATCTCCTCATTGCTTAGTTCTGTTTTTGGAGCTTTGATCCGTTCTTTCATTTGGGCCATATTTCTTTGTCTTGGTACACCTATTATGTAGTGAGGGGTGGAGCCTTAGGTATTTGCCATTGTAGGGCAACCCAGGTCACTGCATTGTGGTGCTGTATGTGGGGGAACAATGCCACTTGCTCAGCTCACTGTGGCTTTCAGTCACTTTTCCTATAACCCACAAGCAAATTGGGCCCTTCTGGTGCTGATTCGCAGGTGGACAGGTTTGTGTACATTCTAGGACCCTATGGGTCTCTCCAATCAACTCTCCTGTGAGGCTGGGAGATTCTCTGGCTGCCACCACCAGAATCTCCATAGGTGTTTACAGTCAGAGGTTTTGAGGCTTTATTTCCCTGCACTGGAACCCTGGGTCTGTCTCGCTTCCCAGTTGTTCTTCTGGTCTGTCCACTCACAAATGTGGGACTGCCTGGTTCGCCAGCTGCAGCCTCACCATCCCCGTCCTCCAGGCACAGCCTTTCCATGAGTCCTATCTGCTCCGGATGCCATCTCTACCCCTCCTACTAGTCTGGGTGAATGTTTCTTCTTTAACTCCTTGGTTTTGGGACTTCCATAACTTTCTGGCAGTTCTGGTTATTTTTTGTTTTTAAATTTGTTGTTGTCTTTCTTTTGGTCATGCGAGGAGGCAAAGTGTATCTACCTATGCCTCCATCTTGGCTGGAAGTCCCTCAATTTTTAGATGTAATAATAGTATTGCAGTTATATGCATTTTTAATGTATGATATACAGGGTTCAGGTCTCCTGTTTCACATGTAAGGAGCTTGGAAATTACCACTCTGTCCTAACAACAAGTAAAAGGAGAACAGACTGAAAATTCAACAATTCTTTGACATCCTCATGAGAAGAAAAGACACAGGGCAAAACTTGGTCCTCAAGATTGGCAAGACAGACAAATGAGCACAGAGAACAATGGCTTACTGGAGCAGAGATCCAGAAGTAGAAATCAGCAATGAACCAGTTAGAGGGAAGAGAAACCTGAACTGTAATTAGTGAATGGCGAGAGGCTCAGTGTGGACAACTCTGATAGTTAAAGACTCCAGGGGGATTCAGAGTGTGAGATTTACCTCCAGAAGCTAGAACAGGTTTTCTCAGTAAGTAATGTAGAAATATACACTCTTGCTTTAAGCAGAAAGAGGAGACAAAAAAACTATTTTAAAATAGAGCACACTATTCTTTTTAACACAGCCTGCCCTCAGGAGAAACTAGTTAACAGAAGCCTAACCTACTGGGGTATTATCAGTGCCTAACTGACCTGGGGGAGGGAAATAACCAATTCCAGGTGGTGCTAGGCATCCTGTCCCACCTAAGGGGTAGGGGCAGGACTAATAAACCCTTATGAGGTTCACACTCCAGAGACATAAACTCACTACAAGACTGAGACCTAATCACAAGACTACATAAAACTTTCCCTCCCCCGACACCTCACCCCTACATTACAAAACATTTATTTACAGAAGTTCCGTTTACCTGGTACATCATGTTAGCTATTCAGAAAAAAATTACAAGGCCTACCAAAAGGAAAATAAAAATACAATTTGAAGAGACAGCCCAAGAATGAAAACCACACACAACAGAGATGTTGGAATTATCAGACCAGGAATTAAAAATAACTATGATTATTTTTTGAGGAATCTACATACTTTTTTCCATAGTGGCTGTACCAATTTACATCCCTGACAATAAAGGAAATCCATGCATCCCACAGTGGGAAATGTAGCTCTAATATTTCTTTTTTATTTTTTTTATTTTTTTTACTATATTTTATTGATTATGCTGTTACAGTTGCCCCGCTTCCCCCCCTTCTTTCCCCCCACCCCCTTACCCCCTCTTTCCCCTCCCTTTAGTTTTGTCCATAAGTCATACACATAAGTCCTTCTGCTCCTGCACTTCCTATACTATTCTAACCTCCCCCTGTCTGTTGTCTACCTCCCATTTATGCTACTTGTTCTGTGCCCCATTCCCACCCTCTCCCCCTACCACTCCCCTGTTGATATTCCTCCATACCTCATATAACTCCCTTCAACATTTCATACAATAAAGGCTGGGTGGTGATGA